>PISX010028481.1:0-21458 GCA_004024625.1 Mellivora capensis | reverse complement strand
CTGTGAGCTGCACCTCATACGGCATCTCTCTGTACCCTTTCCTGGTCCTGGAGAGGGCATGGATCTCTCCTCTGTGGGCACACTGTGCCCCAGTTACTGAGGCCATTCTGCGTGTGTGTGTACGCTGTGTCTCATCTATACTCCAGCCTCTGTTCACCCAGTGCCCGGAGCTCACAGGCACAGTAAACACTTGTTGCCTGACGAGCTGAGTGGATGAGGGGATGAGTAGTTTTCTGAGGTTTTGTCGTGCTCAGTACAGGAAATAGCAGCAAAGCAGGCAACTGCAGAGAAGGAAGCGGCTGTTGGTGTTGTCCAGACAGCCTCCAAGAGCACAGACACACACACGGCAAAGGTGTGACTCGGCTGGTGGTGCTGCTGCAGAGGAAGGGAGTTACTTGATAAAGAAACGGTATTTACGTCTTTTTCAAGATCAGCTCTGTTGAGGTATAACTTATGCAGCCACTTTACATGTACATTTTGATGAACTTCGGCACTTAGGAGCACCCGTGGAACCACGATTGCAGTTGAGATCTGGAACTTCTCCCTCACCAGAGATGTTCCCAGGAGCTCCTTCCCAACCAGTCCTTCACGCCTCAGTCCTGGTGCCTCTGATTCTCTTGCTCTCCCTGTGGAGGTTTGTCCTGTGGTTCGTGCACCTGCTGCACAGGGAGCCAATGACTGAGACCCTGGCTTTGAAGCACAGCAAGCTTTATTATCGGAAGGGAAGGGGCCATTCCCAAAGCTGCTTTGCCTTGTTCAATCTAGGGGTAGTTTACATATGACTGGTTGGGAATGTGAGTATGTGAAGGGAAGTTTATGGGTTTCTTGAAACTTGAGGGGGCAGTCTTTTTTTTTTTTTTTTTTTTTTTTTTAAGATTTTACTTATTTATTTGACAGAGTGAGAGAGTACAAGCAGGCAGAGCAGCAGGCAGAGTGAGAAGGAGAAGCAGACTTCCTGCCGAGCGGGGAACCCGACGTGGGACTCGATCCCAGGATTCTGGGATTATGACCTGAGCCCAAGGCAGACGCTTAACCAACTGAGCCTCCCAGGCGCCCTGAGGGGGCAGTCTTGAAACCACTGATGGTAAACATTCTTTCAGACAGTGAGGCGCCATCTAGGACTGGTATATATCAGATAGTTTTAAGAAAAATGTTATCATCTGTTTTTCATCAGATTTGTATAATCAATTGCAAACAAGGGTTAGAGTGACAGGGACAAAGTCAATGATAAGTCATGCACAGGGCTTAAGGAAACACAAAAGAACAGAACATGGGGCTAGGTTAATAAGACAACTATAGTACAACTTAGTATTTCAGAACAGGTTCCAGAACCAAGTGTCTGGCCTCACTGTAATTTCAAATACATGGAATCCTACAGCAGGTACTGATTTTTGGTTTATTCGCTCAGCACGTCTCTGCTATTAACTGGTCCCTTTATATTGCTAAGTGCTGTCAGGCAAGTGTTGTAGCCTTCCTGCTGATGAGCATATGGGTGTTTCACGTTTGGGCTGTGAACACTTCTGTTCAGGCCTTTGTGTGGACGTATGTGTTCTTTTCTCTTGGGTAAATTATTTGTAGGGGAAGCCACCATGTCATATGGGGAGTCTGTGTGTAGCATCTAAAGCTTCCAACTTGTTTCTGTTATAGATAAATTGGACTTCACTACAGTGTAAAGGGGCTCGCTATAATAAGATGCCACTAGACCATGCAGCACAGTTTGGGATGTGGAGTGTAAAATGGTAGAGCCACTCTGGGAAAAGTTCTGGCAATTTCTTACAGAATTAAGTACCTACCTACCTTGTAAGTCAGTAATTCTACTTTTAGGTATTTAGCCATGTCTGAAAAGGACTTGTACAAAAATGTTTACAACAGCTTTGTTCATGGGGCGCCTGGGTGGCTCAGTGTGTTAAGCCTCTGCCTTTGGCTCAGGTGATGATCTCAGGGTCCTGGAATTGAGCCCCGCATCAGGCTCTCTGCTTCGTGGGGAGTCTGCTTCCCCCTCTCTCTCTGCCTACTTGTGATCTCTGTCAAATGAATAAATAAAATCTTAAAAAAAACCCACAAAACTTTGTTTATAATAACCAAACTTGGAAACAGCCCTTGTGCCCATGTAGAGAATGGCTAAATTGTGTTCTATCCATACAGCGGGTTGTTATTCAGCAGTAGAAGGAAAAGAGCTACTGATAGGCAGAATGCTGTCTTAAAGGAGGATATCCCATGTGCTTCCAGTTACATAAATCTGACCAAAGAACTCTGGTGGGGAAAATTCAGGAAAACTGAACATGTCGACAATAGGATATTTCAAGTATTTGTTCTAGTAATTCTAAAAGGCTTTGGAAATTCTAGCATGTACCTATAGTTAGCCACACTTGCTAATGTGTCCACTGTGTTTTGATTTTATTTCAGCTTGTTGGAGTCATCTTGATGATCTTGTGCACCAAGTGTGCTCAGACTGTGTGTGGACAGGTTACTTGATAATGAGAATTGGGGAGCGTCATCGCCTCTTAGGAGATATTTGGTGGACTCCACATCTTAACATGTGTGTGAGGTTCGTGGGTGAGAAATGAGGAAGGGGCACTGGTCTTGGGGAGCAGATGAGGGGCAACTCCCAGAAGTGACCTCACCCCAGTGTGACAGTGATGGGGGTTTACTCATGCTAGGAGTGGTGCCTGGGGCTGGGGAGACCATAGGACCACCTCTAGCTCCTATAGACTCTTTGTGCAGATGGAAGAATGCCCCCACTGAGGAGATGGCCAGAAAATGTGTGTTCACTCCAGGCAGCTGTGCCCCTCTGGGCAAGACAGGGGTAGTTCTTAGGGGTGGAGGCAGACCAAAAAATGAGTACACAAAGGCTGGGAATGGTTTCAGTTAGCGCAGAGAGAGATCTGAGGAACGGAGGTGGTGACAAATGGCTGGTGTGGCATGATGGCTGTGAACAGGAAGCTTAAAAGGTGCAAACCAGTTTGGTGTAGTGGATGGTTGTTAATATCTTCAGTTTTTCCCATTTTTGCTTTAGTTCGTCCTGGGTCTCTTGTTTTTCTGTGGTTGTTTGATGGGATCATTTTGAACTGGATCAGGCTGGGCAGGGACTAGTCCTACCCAAGTAATGCCTGTTGTTTGAGTAGGGTGTAAGAGCACAGGAGTCTGCTCTTCTGCCCGATGGAGGTGCCAGTCTCCCTTTGACCCACTCACAGCCCTGGTGTTCTTTTTTTTTTTTTAATTGTATTTATTATTACTTTTTTATTTTTTAAAGATTTTGTTTTTGGATGCACATGCAAGAGAGAACAAGCATAAGCAGGAGGAGGGGCACAGGCAGAGGGAGAGGGAGAAGCAGACTCCCCCTTGACAAGGAGCCTGACCTGGGGCTCAATTCCAGGACCCTGGGATCATGACCTGAGCCAAAGGCAGACACTTAACCAACTGAGTCCCTCAGGCACTCTCAGCCCTGCATTCTTTTTTTTTTTTTTTAATTTGACAGAGATCACAAGTAGGCAGAGAGGCAGGCAGAGAGAGAGGAGAAAGCAGGCTCTTCGCGGAGTAGAGAGCCCGATGCGGGGCTCAATCCCAGGACCCTGGGATCATGACCTGAGCCGAAGGCAGAGGCTTTAACCCACTGAGCCACCCAGGCGCCCCATCAGCCCTGCATTCTTGATGAAGGGGAATACCCGCGTCACCCATTGCCCAGAACCTGCAGGTCTGCTTGGGCAGTAGAGAGATGGGCTGCAGGTGTGACTACAGTGTCCCAGGGAGCCCCGGGTGCCTCCATGAGCTTAAGGAGGATTTTCTTTTTTCTTCTTTCTTTTCTTCTAGAGAGGCAGGTTGGGGAAGGAGGGGCGGGGAGGGGTTAGAATTTAAGCAGATTTCATGTCCAGTACAGAGCCCGAAGCGGGGCTCTATCTCACAATCCTGAGATTGTGACCTGAGCCAAAATCAGGGGTCAAATGCTTAACCAAATGAGGCACTCAGGCACCCCAAGGAGAGCATTTTCTCAGCAGAGCTCACTACAAATGAATAGAAATGGAGTGTGATGGGGATACCTTGACACTAAAATATGTGGAGAAATGCTCTAGTGTTCACTTAGGATGTTTCAGAAAGAAATCAGGTGATCTCTTGTAGCGTAGGTCAGGGCATCTTGGTGAAGAAAGAATCATCATGGGGCCTTTTGACACTCAGGGTTGTGTAAATCGTATGTAACACTGCACGTTGGTTCTTTCCATTCTCTGTAGGTAGACCGCAAAACCCCTTTCCCTTCTGTTTCCCTGCTCTCTGATTTGGGAGTTTCTCTTGCAGAGGATGGGGACCCTGCAGTGTCTGGGAAAAGAAACTGGACCATGCATAGGACATTGGCCAGTGGTCCTGCATAGTGGAGATGCTCCCCTGGGCACAGGGTTGCCTTCAGTGACACGAGGCAACCAAGCTGAAAATGAGTTTCTGCCATTTCTTTCAGTCTAAAAGGCCTCCACTGAGTGAGGATTCAGAAACGTGCATGGATGTGGCCACCTGGCCTCCTCAGGGGTGGTGATGGCTGAGGGGTCCACAGAGGCACAAGTACGTTGCTGGACAGACATTCCCAGTCCCTGCCGCCCACATTCCTGCACAGGCTCTGCTCACATTGCATGCCCTCGGCTTTCTTTCCACACCCTGAGAATCATCCCAAGGTCTTATCCCATGTCTAGACTCAGGAATGCTAAGATGAAACCACAGCCCTACACACGTTCCTCCTCCCTCTGGAGGGGCTGACTTCTTCGATACCAAGCAGAGTGCTGGCCACAGCAGTCAGGCTTGTCTGGACGTGGCCAGAGTCAGGCCACAAGTCCCTGCACCTCAGCCATGCAGACTCACACGGCACACACCCAAAGTCCTGCCCGAATCTTGCATATGTATTCCAAGTCTTCTCTCCAAATCGGAAGATTAGCTTTTTTTTTTTTTTTTAAAACAGGCAGAGATCACAAGCAGGCAGAGAGAGAGAGGGGAAGCAGGCTCCCGGCTGAGCAGACAGCCTGATGTGGGGCTGCATCCCAGGACCCTGAGATCATGACCTGAGCTG
The DNA here is from genome assembly GCA_004024625.1 of Mellivora capensis. NCBI lineage: Eukaryota > Metazoa > Chordata > Mammalia > Carnivora > Mustelidae > Mellivora > Mellivora capensis. The sequence continues at coordinate 16,411 of PISX010028481.1, read as the reverse complement.
AAGGCAGAGGCTTAACCCACTGAGCCACCCAGGCGCCCCGGAAGATTAGCTTTAATACGAAATGATGACCAGCAATTTGAAAACTAGACAGAGACCTCTCTGGAAAGGCTGTAATCCTGGTGATGCCAACACCAAAAAGGGACCAGGTCAGATAGAGTAGCTATGGTTGCTCTGTGTCCACTGTGTGTGACCTACTCCCTTGGAAGGACAGCATTCCTGCACAAGCTCTAATGAGTCAGAGTGGCCTCTGCTGACCAGAGGCTCCAGCTGCTTGCGGGGGTGGGGGGTGGGAAAGCACCCTGTAGCTGCTCTCCGAGGATGGCCCATGGGCACGGGGTCCCTATATGGTGGTATGTGGGGGGTTTGTGCTCAGTCACCTCCCATAAGGGTTAGCTTGAAAAAATGTTCAGTAGGTAGTCTGGGCACCTATGTTTCATCCTACCCCACCTGCACAAGCAGCGGGAACTTGCTGGTGTCCTCTTGACCAGAATCTCCAAAGGGGGTCCCTCTTGTGGCGCCACTGGCCTTGCTGTTTCCAGACATCTTGACACATTGACTTCCTTGCTTTCCCTGGTCCCTGACCCTGGGATCCTGGAAGTGCACGGATTAACGTAGAGCAGCTGCAGAGGGACAGGACTGCAGGCCTCAGAGCCAAGCCTGGTATCAGCAGATGGCTAAGAGAAGGCCCAGCTATGCTGGATCTATGCTGAGTGTATGCTGAGCCCTAACATTGTTGGGGAGGGTTACACCAACACAGGTGACCCCCCCACCCCAAAAGAAAAGGACCTGCACCCAGCACGTCTCCTCAATTTGTTCCTTTATCCCATCAGTCAATGAAGTGTCTGTCTTCACTGGGATGTGGTGAAAGCTTCACTGCATTCCCTTCAGGCACCTTCTGGGTCCTGGGGTGAGGCCGGAATCAGCCCTGCAGGCAGGGCTGGGCTCTAAAGCCAAGGCCAGAAACTCAGTCTCTCTCCCCTGGGGAGCCTACTTGAGGGGTCTTGTCTCCATTCCTGAAAAGAGTGAATCTGTGCCATCAGATCTCACAGGGTGCCCAGTAAAGTCTAAACTTCAGGGTGGGCAGAGTCTCACAGTGCCTAGAAACCTCCTCTCTTGGGAGATGGAGGATGGGAAGTGACCCCTGGGAGAGCATTGCTTTTAGCTGCCCAGAACACTGGCCTGGGCTCCATCCTCTGCTCCCTGTAAGTGTGGGTCAGTCTGGGCCTCTGAGGGGCCCAAGGGCAGTACAGTGTCCCTGCCAGAGATGTGCCAGGATCCCAGACCCAGGAGGGCCACCCCAGTCTCCAGGGCTGCAACCATCTGCCCCTGGCCTCATTGTCTTGCTTGCAAATGGGCTTCACCCTCTGTGTCATGCCTGGCCTTTCAGAGAAGGCACTGACTGTCTCATGTGCACGGGACTCCCCCCAGAAGTCAACACTGTGCATGAGAACTTGAAAATGTCCCAAGGAAACCCCGGGAAAGCAAAGCAGTGCCTCTGGCCACAGTAAGCCTGCCCTGGGTCCTTCCTTGCAGTCCTCAGAGAAAGCTGCAGTTGTCGTCAGCCTGGTATTGGGTCTCTGCAGCACTGCCCCCACCCAACCCAGGGCCTGGGGGCTTGGTTCTAAGGGAAGGATGAGAAAGGAAGTTTGAGGCAGATGCAGAGGGGAGAGAGGGGGCCTCACAGCCCCCATTTCCTTCTGTGATCATCACTGCAGATCATCCACAGTCAGAGGCCATATGTCTGATTGGAGCAGATGTAAGGGTGAAAATGTCTCTTCAGATAAACAACATTTAATAACATCTTCACGTTTGTATTCACATCACCACCACTGCTAACAGAGGTGACCCCCTGCCCAGCAAGGAGACCCACCTGAGTGGCCTTCCAGGAGTCACATCATGGCCCTGGGTGTCCTGTGAGAAAGCTGGAGCCAGGCAGGTTTCCCCTCTGGGTCCTAGGCACCGGTCACCCATCATGAAAGGAAGGTGAGGGTGGGCTTCTGCTATTTTTTCTGTACCATGTTAGAATTCTAATTTTTAAAAAAAATTTTATTTATTTATTTGACAAAGAATGAGAGGGAACACAAGCAGGGGGAGGGGCAGAGGGAGAAGCAGGCTTCCCGCTGAGCAGGGAGCCTGATGAGGGCTTGATCTCAGGACCTTGAGATCATGGCCCAAGCCGAAGGCAGATGTGACTGGCTGAGTCACACAGGTGCCCCTACCATGTCAGAATTCTAAAAGATGGGACATTTTCTGTATTGAGGCAGCTCTCCAGGACCTTTGTGTACCCTCAACTTTAGTCAACTTTCTAACTGGAAAAGTTCTTACTCTAAGATGGCTGGTATTTTCCTTTCATGTAGGATCCTGCTCCCAACCCCTGATACTGATGAAAATTATTAAATTTTATTTCATTTAAAATACATTTATTCCTGGTGCACCTGGGTGGCTCAGTTGGTTCAGTGTCCAATTCTTGATTTTGGTTCAGGTCACGATCTCAGGGTCATGGGGTCAGGTCTCACTTTGGGCTCCATGCTCAGCATGAAGTCAGCTTGAGATACTCTCTATCCCTCTGCCTTTCCCCCCTGTGCTTGTGCATGTGCCATCTCTCTCTCTCTCTCTCTCTCTCTTTCTCTCTCTCCGTGTCTCTAAAATAAATAAATCTTGGAAATACATTTATTTCTTCATTGTGACAGTAACAGAAGGAATATTTTTCCAAAACTAGAAGGATCTGACAGTTAATTTTTTAAAAAGATTTTATTTATTTATTTGACAGAGATCACAAGTAGGCAGAGAGGCAGGCAGAGAGAGAGAGAGGAGGAAGCAGGCTCCCTGCTGAGCAGAGAGCCTGATGCAAGGCTCCATCCCAGGACCCTAGGATCATTACCCGAGCCGAAGGCAGAGGCTTTAGCCCACTGAGCTGCCCAGGCACCCCTGACAGTTAATTTTAAAAGCTGGTGAAAATAGTTAATAAATAAGGAGCAAACATACTTTACATATATTTTTAACTTAAAATCTGTAGCTGTGCATTAATTTTTAACTAAGTTTATTGAGATACACTTTTCACACAGTGAAACCTTCAGGTTTTGACACCTCATGTTGGTAAGTTTTGACAAATGTAGAACATTGGTAAAGGTATGTAACAGTTCCATTGCTCCAGAAAGTCCCCTCATGCCTTGCTGGTCAGTACCCTGCCCAGAGGCCACAGCACCACTGGCCGCCATCCCCAGCTGGCCAGTTCTAGCTCCAGCTGCCACTCTGGATGTTTCTCTACAGGGTTGAGGGCTCTGAGTAAGTACCAGTCTCAGGACTGGGTTTTTAGTTTCTGGTTTTAGTATAAACCACATTCTTAATTTGTCTTCCTAAGATGTACAGTTTCAGTATTTTTCCTCAAGTGGACTGAGAAACTGAGTGCATTTGTAAAGAAATTGAAGACCAGAATTCTTCCAAATATTCAAAAATTATTTTCTGTTTAAGAGTTGTCTTGCCTGGGGCGCCTGGGTGGCTCGGTGGGTTAAAGCCTCTGCTTTTGGCTCGGGTCATGATCCCGGGGTCCTGGGATCGAGCCCCAGGTCAGGCTCTCTGCTCTGCAGAGAGCCTGCTTCCTCCTCTCTCCCTGCCTGCCTCTCTTGCCTACTTGTGATCTCGGTCTGTCAAATAAATAAATAAAATCTTAAAAAAAAAAAAAGTTGTCTTGCCTATACCTAATTCAAAATCGGTTTTTAAAACAACTTGAGGGGCGCTTGGTGGCTCAGTGGGTTAAAGCCTCTGCCTTCGGCTCAGGTCATGATCCCAGGGTCCTGGGACCGAGCTCCTTATTGGGCTCTCTCCTCAGCGGGGAGCCTGCTCCCCCTCCCTGTGCCTGCCTCTCTGCCTACTTGTGATCTTTGTCAAATAAATAAATAAATCTAAAAAAAAAAATAAAACAACTTCAACTTGCCTTTATCTTGATTCTCTAAATCATTTATCTTAATCTTCATAGAAACAGTTTTCTTTTATTTTACATTAACAGGTAGTTGGTTTATATAATCAAACAAGCTACGTGGTAGGGAGAATGTGAACAGGTGGCATAAACAGGTTTAGGAGCAAACTGAGGTGTCCTAGCCGAGGTCACAGTGGAAAGTGGTCAGCTGTTTTTCGCTGAGCCTGCAACCACGTGGGTGGTAGAGCAGAGGTGGGACTATTGCAGGTGCTCATGTACAAACACATGCAGATGGACGAGAACAGACATGGACGTGGTGCTGCTCCCCGCAGTGTCTATTGTCAGCATGTTTCCGGATGGTTTTCCGGTCTCACAAATGCGGTCATGTAAGTGGAATTGACATTATTGCCGGGTTGGAGGGAACAGCCTGTGTGTACAACTGCAGGTGGGGGCCCCCAGCAGGCCACTCAGAGCCCACTGAGAGCTGACATACTCCTGGCTGTGGTTCATTACAGCAAAAGGATACAGGTTAAAATAACCCAACGAGAAGACCCAGAGTCCAGACTCAGAGCTCCCAGCCATCTGTGGGCAGCGCTCCTTCCTGGCATCCATAGTCTTTCCTGGGTCTCCGTTATCTGCTGCTCTTGTGCCTGACTTGTCTTCAGCCCCTCTGGAGGGTGCCTCAAAATCCCCATCCCAAGTCACAGACTTCCTCGTGGGGCCCAGGGGCTGCAGGCAAACAAAGGCATTGTGGGGCTTAGCCATCCCCCCTCAGAATCTGAGGGCAAGGCCAAGCCTATCTTTGGACAAGGTTTGCCACACAGTCCTATACAAATACTTTCTTCCCCCAGAAAATGGAATCACACTACACATTTTATTTTGCAACCTCCTTTTCCTGTTTTCTACCTGGATCCCTTTCCTTGGCCCAGAGGATGTTTTTGGGCATCATCATCTTATAGATTCATGGCATGACAGCTTTGTTCACCTGGGCTGTCTCGAATTTTCCATCACTATCTGTTCACTCTGGCAGCTTTTTAGGAAGAGAATTTGTATACTGGCAAGTGAATGTGGATGGGTGTCAGTCTGAGGTTTCAGTAGCAGACTCTGATATGAGGAATTTTTGTTTTTTTAAAGATTGTATTTATTTATTTGTCAGAGAGAGAGTGAGCGAGCACAGGCAGACAGAGTGGCAGGCAGAGGCAGAGGGAGAAGCAAGGAGCCTGATGCGGGACTCGATCCCAGGATGCTGGGATCATGACCTGAGCCGAAGGCAGCTGCTTAACCAACTGAGCCACCCAGGCGTCCCTGATAAGAGGGATTTTTGAAAGGGATATAAAGGGCATGTTCCCTGGGAGACATGGTATTGAGCGGGGAATGACTTGGGCTCCATCTCATGAAGGAACTCTGGTGACTGTAGGTCACAGCTCACAGGTGTCCCTATCTAGTGGCAAGGGTGTTCAGGTTCATAACCTTCCTGTCAATGACCAGTTAGGGGTTGTAATTCCCAGACAGTTCCCTACCTCCAGGAGCTCAGGGGAAGGGGGTTCTTGTGGCCATAGGGCAGCCCTCTGTTAAATATTGAGAAGCTGGATGTTGGGAGTGAAAGACCTGGAGCTTAGGTATATAAAAATGGTAGATGGACAGCTGAAAATGCAGGTAGAACATGGATGGCATCTACTGCAATTAGATCCAAAGAGAACATGACATTCAGAGGACCACACATACTTATCTCCTGGAGTAAGTGGAAGCTCTTGGTGGAATCCCCTGACCTCAAGTCCTAGTGGGGTGAGCACCTAGACCAGAAGCAGAAGCTCGGGGACCACCTGCCATCACCCCCGTAGCCCTGGGTCAGGTTTGCTTTGGTGTTGGCCTCTGGCGCCCTGGGCAGGGATGCTGGGGAAGTGTCTTTACTCCGTTAGATCCCACACAAGCTCATACTTTCCCCAGGGATTGTTAATAGACAAGTAGAACATGGTGGCAAAGACGAAGTGACTGCTGCCTACAGGAATACCCCTCCACCCATTGGATTCTCCATCCTCCCCACCCGCCCTGTCTTCTCCATCTACCCCATTTGCCCCTCCTGTCCAGTTTGACATAAGGTTATTTGAGAGAAAGACACTTGGAAAACAGCAGGCACAAGAAGAACAGTCTTAATTCCCTTTTCTTTCTGAGAGCAAGAGACATACCTGGGGAAAGGTACCACCCCTGCCCCAGGAGAAAGGCAGTGGCCTTGCCAAGGGGATGGGAGTCTAGGCTAAGAGAGTTCTGAGACCCTGTTACAGTAACTCCCATCCAGGTGTTTTGGATACTTTCCCACAGTTTCCTCTTTGTGCACACTAACATGAAACATCTTGGTTTTGCCATTTCTCTGGGTCTTCATTCTTATGAGGGTTCCCACATTATGGAAAACTTGTATTAAGTAAAATAGTGCATTCTCCCTTTCCCCCCACTCCCTGCTAATTCTCAGGCCAGGCTGGAGACCTCAAGAGGGTTGACTGCTTTTCCTCCCTACATCCTCAGTCCCAGCACAGCTTCGGCAGGAAATGGGTACTGGAAGACTGTGAGTGAGGGATCAGTGACCACAGCATTCTCATTCCTCCCGCAGCCCTGCCCCAGTGAGCCTGTGAATCTTCCCTTTGGCATGTGTGCTTTTGCTCATTGTGTTCTTTAGTCCATAGGCTGGGTTCTCAGATCACCTACGTTTATTTGTCCCTGAATGTGGCCTTCTACCTCAGAACAGGACCCCAAGGAGGAAACAGGAAGGATTCATATATCCAGTTAAAATACTGCACAAGCAATAGGCAAAGAACAGAGCAGTGATGTGATGAGACCATATATTCAATAATTACATAAAAAATTTAGGACCCTCAGGGCACCTGGGTGGCTCAGTCCTTTAAGCATTTGCCTTTGGCTCAGGTCATGATCTCAGCGTCTGGGGTCGAGCCCCACGTTGGGCTTCCTGCTCAGTGGGGAGCCTGCTCCTCCCCCATTCATGCTCTGTCTCTTTCTTGCTCTCTCTCAAATAAATAAAATCTTAAAAAAAAAATTTAGGATCCTTAATGAGTAAAGAGCTTTGAGAGAGAAAATTCCGACAGATGGTGACATAGACGTGGACAGTGCCTCACACATGAGTGAACATAAATGACCACTTGGCCTGAGAGAAGGTTCCCCTGCGCGAGCCATCAAATAAATACAAATTGAAACGAGATTGCTTTTTCTCTTAGCAGAGGGGCAGAGATTAAAACATCATAATATCCCCTGTTGACAGGGGAGACTGGGAGGGATGCAGATGTGCATCCTGTCTGCACCACAGGCCTCAGAAGGCGCTCACCTGTGTGGATTGTCTTGCAGAGAAACATCAACCCTAGTCCAAAAACAAGAGAAAAGCATCTCTAGTTCTTGTTATGGCCTTTCCAGAAAATACCCGCAGGGGTTTATATTCATAGAATTGCTTCAGTTGGGGCGCCTGGGTGGCTCAGTGGGTTAAGCCGCTGCCTTCGGCTCAGGTCATGATCTCAGGGTCCTGGGATCGAGTCCCGCATCGGGCTCTCTGCTCAGCAGGGAGCCTGCTTCCCTCTCTCTCTCTGCCTGCCTCTCTGTCTACTGTGATCTCTCTCTGTCAAGTAAATAAATAAAATCTTAAAAAAAATAAAAAAAAAAAAGAATTGCTTCAGTTGCTTCTCTCCTTTGTCCCCCTCTCTGCGTGAGAGGATCCTCTGGATGCTGTCTCTTGTGTCCCTCTTCTCCCTACTCCTCTGGGGAAGCTGGGTGGTTGTGGGCACCAGGCTCAGTCTTTACTGTGCAGACTTAGCCTGTCTGTTCCCCAGCCCATCATGACCTCACTCGTCATGAGCCCTACCTGGGCCCTGGGGTCAGTGGTGGGGAAGGTGCTGAAATGTGGGCTTGCCAGCACTGCCCTTTATGTGTTTCTGTTCAGCCTCACTGCAAGGCTTCAGTTCTTAAAATCCTTTGTTTCAAGGATTTGGTGCGTTGTACATCAGAATCATCCTGAAGTTAGCAGAAAGCCAGACTCTTAGGAAGGAAAAACCAGGTGAAGGAAAAAACCACTCTCCCAGGCTGCAGGGAGAGTGGTTTTGAGAAGTTCTGATCTACAAATATGAGCAGAGCAATGGCTTCTCAGCAGCCCCGGCACAGGGCGTTGGTCCATATCTTGGGGGAGATGCTGCCAGGCTGTGCCAATGCCCCGTTTCTCCTCAGATTTTTGCCTTGTAGCTGGAAACAGTTACTATGGTGGTGTTTGTCTAGTGGTGACATTTTACTTCCTTCGTCCCATCTACGTTTACTAATGAGAGCTTTTCTGTAGGAAAACACTGTTCCTTCTTTCACATTTATGTATCTATTTGGGTATTTATATCAGCATGGACTCCTAGATGTTTTTTGGTCTATGGGTGATTATCTAACACTGTCCTTATTAATTAATTCAGAACATATGCAAAACCATTAGTTTTTTCTCAGATCATTCTAGCTTTGGTCATTTGGAGCTATTTCAAACTCCTTGATACTTGGTGAAATCCTCAAAGCCAGCCTTCTTCTCGGACCTCCTGTGGGCAAGAGGAAGGAGGTGTGGGGACAGTTCCCCCAGGGAAGAGTGAGTTTCCAGACCGCTGGTCCCTGCAGAGGTGATTTATCACATAGACACCAAAATCCACAGATAAACACTGATGGTAACAATCACAGTAAAAATGACCATTTATTGAGTGTGTCAAACAGGTTGGGTATAAATCCTCATTATAGGGACGCCTGGGTGGCTCAGTTGGTTAAGCAGCTGCCTTCGGCTCAGGTCATGATCCCAGCGTCCTTGGGATCGAGTCCCACATCGGGCTTCTTGCTCGGCGAGGAGCCTGCTTCTCCCTCTGCCTCTGCCTGCCACTCTGTCTGCCTGTGCTCGCTCTCTCTCTCTGACAAATAAATAAATAAATAAATCTTAAAAAAAAAATCCTCATTATAAACCTAAGGTCTTAGTTTCACTATCCTTATTTTATACATGAGGAAACCGAGTCTAGGAGCTATAAGACCGTGGCTGGGTTCATCTGGCTGAAGAAGAAGAGGGTTTCCCGGAGCACATGTCCACTCATTGTTGCTGTGCGTTCTAGCTCCGACCGGAATTGGGGTCAGTGAGGATGATGCCTTGCTCACATGCGTCCTTTCCAAAGCCTCTCCTTTGCAGGCTGGAGCAGCTTATAAAAAAAGGATCTCTCTGTTTAGGCGCTGGCTCCTCACTCCCAGTGGAGCTCCAGGACCTAAAAATAACCACATGTTTTCTGTTCTATATGGAAAAAATATGCAGTTTATTTTGTAATGTTTACTATTTCTGAAAGCCTGAATTTTTTCCACGTGTATTTTTAAAATGTCTTTGGAGGTGTCCTTGGAGAAAGACACAATGCAGGTTTCACAAGGGATCCTCCACTCTCTAATCTAGAGCTTTAGGGAACAACTGCTGGAGACCAGATCTACTTGACCAAGAGATGGATTTTCAGGAAGCCTCCCAGTTGCAGATAGAGGAAGAACAGCTCTTGAAGGGCCCTGAGACCTTGGGGCCCAGGCCTCTGCATGGGCTGTCCCTGCGCAGGAAGGGGCGCATAATCCCATGGCCAGAGGCTGACTGTGGGAGCCCAGGCCTCGGTGGTCCTGAGGGCTGAGCGAGAGGTGGTAGTCGTTCAGTATCACGCTGGCTGGTGCCAAGCACGATCTTCATGGAAGGAGGGGAGGCATTTTGCTAGGCCTTTGTTTATGCTTGTTTGCTCCTGTAGTGAGTGTGGTGGGGAACTCAGTTGTTTCTAGGGCTCCCCCCTGAGACGGCAGGCTAGGATGGTCTTGGGCGGCTGGTGGTACTCTGTGCTGTTCCCTGCCTTTCCTTCTCACTGGGACACTGGAAGGTTCAGAAATGTATAAAGAACAAATGAAGTGGGGTGCCTGGGTGGCTCAGTGGGTTAAGGCTCTGCCTCTGGCTCAGGTCGTGATCTTACGGTCCTGGGATCAAGCCCCGCATCGGGCTCTCTGCTCAGCAGGGAGCCTGCTTCTCCCTCTGTCTGTCTGTCTGCCTCTCTGCCTACTTGTGATCTCTCTGTCTCTGTCAAACAAATAAATAAAATCTTTTAAAAAAGGAGATTCTTAAAAAAAAAAAAAAAAGAACAAATGAAGTAAAAAGAGACACAAATTGCCCATAGCACAGGAAGCTGGAACATGGCTGAGAGTCACGGACCACAGGAGTATTTCTAGTGAGCAAAGAACAGTGGGACTGTGGGCGGGTGTGGGTGTGTGGGTGGCGGAAGAGGATCCCTGCTCATTCCAGGGACTGCAGAGGGCAGGGCTGCCTGGATGTCTTCCAGGGAGCTTTCCCCTGTGGCCACCATGGGGGCGGCCCTTCCTGTCAGGACCTTTCCTGCCATGTGGCTGGCACCAGCAGACCTGAGCAGAAGTGTCTGGGGCATAGAACCAGAGGTGGGCAGAGGCAGGAAGTAAGGGGGAACTATGCAGTGAGAACGGTGGCAACAAAATGTGTAAAATGAACACGTGTCCTATAGAAAGTCAGTAGTAATTTGGAAAATGTGGTAGGGCCAAACCGAGACCGGATCTCGGTAATAACAACTCAGGAATTATTTGGAAAGGCAGAGGCGTGATGTGGAAAATGCTCACAGTCTCACAGAAGTTATTAAAACAGTCTGAGTGAAGGAGAAACACTATCTCCTAAAGGCAGAGACAGACTAGCAGGTGGATTCATTCTGGGTTTGAAAGATTCCATATAAGTCAGAACAAAATGATACCTAGATCTTCTAAACCTGCTAATGTGATTCAGAGCTTATGTGGCAGAATCAGTGAACACGGAGAACCACAAGCGTCCCAAGGGAAGAACAGCTAGGACAGACATTGTTTATCAGGTCTTAAACCAGAGTACAAAGTGATGGTCACTCAGAATGGGTGCAAGAGGCATCATCTGTGTCCGTGGAAGAGCACAGATCAGTCTGAGAAGAATCCGAATTCATATAATAATCTACTAAATGCTAATGGTATCATCAATAGTCAACGAAGGGTATTCAGTCAGTGGTATGGGGCCAAGAAATAAGCTACATACATTAAAATTAGATGTTCTTATATCCCCTTAGAATATAATCAGTTCGAGACAGATTTGATTTCCAAATAAAACCACAAAAGAAGACGACTAAACAGAAGAATGTTTATCACCTCTCAGGTAAAAATTACATTCTTTAGAAAAATATATAAGAAAGCACACAAAAAATAGAATTGGCATTGAAATTATAATTTAAGACAACAAAGATGAAAAATGGGAGGGTAGTTACAAAAATTTTTAGACCTACTCCCATCATATATAAGAATTTCTTAAAAATGATTATCATATCAAATGAAAAATGGGCAAAAGATGTAAGACAATAATAGTAAACATGGAAAAATGCATCATTATTGATCAAATTGATAAAATAAGGCAGGTTTAGATCAGAAATTGTTACCGATTTTGAGAGGATTATAGGCAGTGTTGGTAAGTGAGGCATTTCCAAGTTCTGGTGATGGTGGTGGTGGAAAGATACAAATTTTCTTCATCCTTAGTTAACGAAAGATGTTGAGCTGACCCCTCTTATTCTGCTTCCCTTTTCTCGTTCAGTCCCTTCCTGAAGGATTCAAGGCTACTGTCTCTGGGGGCTGAGCTCAGTGGCTCAGTGCAGGACGAGGGGGCATCCAGTGGGAGTGTGGCCAGTGTGGTGGGTGATCTCTCACTGCTGCTGTGGTCGAGGCAGTGTGGGGGCACCCCGAGGGACTGGCTTAAATACCATCTTTACTGAAATAAACAAGGACTTTTTGGCCTGACAGCTCCTTTTGGTGCCGGACCTGAGAAAGATGAGCAGGGACTCTCAGACTGTGTGAGTGATGGCAACACGTCAGATACCACAGAAGCCTGTGTGAGGGTCCCATCTGCCAGTTGCAGGACAAGTGCAGCATCAGAACAAGTAAAATTTGGGACAGATTGAATATAATAAGCCACACATTAAACTGTTGTAAAGAAATCCACAAATAAGTTCAGAGTTCCATGAGAAATGGAAGATTTCATTAGAAAATCAGTGCAAAAGCCTGGTGCACACCAGTGTAATCAAGTGATGAAAAGGAACATTGTCAGCAAAGGGACAGATGGCCACCTGATGTGTGTGTGTACAGTCCTTGCGTAGTCTTCCTGTCCGAGATGCATCTAACCCCGAGGAGACCTCAGACAGACCCAGAGGGACAGACGCTGCACAGAGCAGCACACTGAGATCACGAGAGTCAAGATGGGACTGAGCGCTCCTCCTGACTCAGGGGAAAGGGTGAAGACGCTGCAACGTGGTCCAGACTGGACCCTTCTGCTCTAACAGTGACATTGGACCAGCGGCAAGACCTGGGAGGAGCTAAGCTTAGGTTAATGCAGTGCACCTGGCTTTGATGTGGTTTGATGTGGACGACTGGGCTGTCCTGACGCAGCACAGTGCCCTGGCTTGTGGGAAACTTGGGAGTGATGGAGCCTCCCAGTCAGCAATTTATTTTTAGAGCAGTCAGAAAAAATCCTTGCACTGCACTTGCAACTTCTGCTTAGGTTCGAGCTTTGTCACACACACAGGCACACACGTGTGTGCACACACACACATGCACACACATGCTCTTTGGCCTGGCCGCTCTACTTCCAGAGGCTGCCCTAGGACGGTAACTAGAGTCCCTGCCCGAGCAGTGGGTAGCGAGCTTTAATTCATTAGAGTGAAACACTGGAGACCTGGTGAGGGCCTGCCAGCAAGGAGCTGCACCTTGACACAATCCTGGCCAATATCATCTTGTCATTAAGACTCACGTCTGTGAAGGATATTTGATGACAGTGGAATGTGTCCATGATGTGATGCATCTACAAGTTTGTAGATGGGTATAGGAGAATACTCCAGTTCAGACAAATGTGCAGAAAAACCTGGGAGGTTCAGGAAAGCAGGCAGACTTTGGATGACATCAGGCACGCACAAGGAGGGGGATGAAAGAGGGGGAGGGGGCTTATGGCTCATTTAGGAAGCAGACCATTCTGCCTTATGGCTGGGCCTTCCCTTGGGAGCCCAGCCCCAGAATCAGCTCAAATGCAGAGCCTAGTGACTTTTGGACCCTCATAAGCCAGCCTGCGCTGGGCAGACTCTGAGGGCCCAGCACGAAGAGCAGGGAGCCTTCCAAGGGCATAGCTCTGGGGTCATCCTGTGGCCTTTGGGCTGCAGCTGGGGCACTCAGGGAGTGTTCCCCAGGTTGGACCATGGGCTCTCTAACCTCCATGCTGCTCCTTCCCTGTGCACCCACCCTCTGGAAGGATGGCCCTCTTCCCCCGACTTCTTCTGTGGAAGGGAGCAGCCTCAGTGCAGGCCCAGGCTCTGGGGCTGGGAGGGAGGGGTGCAGTTCCAGGTGCAGCCGCCCACCTTGAGCATTAGGCTCAGCCAGCAGCCCACACAGGGCCACATTGACAGGTGCCGCGGACAGGTCCCTGCTGTGGACAGGTGTGTCCACCCTGATTAGCGTCTGTGTCACCAGCCCAGCATGTTTTGGGCCATGCCTGCACCAGCCTGTCACTCACCGGGCATTGGAGACATGAAGATTCTATAATGGGAAGGTAGTTGTCAGGCTCCCTTACACCCCAATGCCCGGATCTCCTGACAAGGATTGTAATGGAGACCTGGTTTGCAAGGATATCGGCCCCATTCTCTGGCAGTTGTGGTGCGTCTTCCTCGGGTCTCTGTTCAGTGTGTGGTGGGGGAACTGGAGGGAGGATTCAGGTGCCAGAGAAGCAGCCCCACGGGTACCTGGGCTTCCACAGCCTCAAGGGTCAGGGCTACAGCAGGGCAGCACCCACGGGCCTGGGTGCAGGAGGTCAGAACTTCTGGCCAGGCTGCAGGAGTTCAGAACCCAGCAGTCCCTCCTCCATATAACTCAGCTTGTAAGTTTGTGGGATCTTTTTATTTCTTTATCTGAGTGTGAAGTATGCAAGTGTTTTCAGTTATGAAGCTTTTATCTGTGTGAGCTGCACTTTGATAAAAATGTGTATTTAGAGAAAAAAAAAAAGAAAATACACTGATAGTGGGAGCTTAAGTCCCTGCTGGTGTGAGGCCCATGTGACAGCCCCTTTCTTGGTCTGGGGTTCCATTTTCACAACTGCCAAGTGTAGAAGGTCACATAAATTCTGCTGTGATTCTGACACAGTAAGGACACCCCATTTACCCCAATACCTCTGACGTGGGAGCTACCAGTGCATGCCATTCCAGGAGCCTGGGGAGAGCAGGGGCATCTCAAATAGCACCCCACCTGGGTAGAGGGCTGCCCTGTGTGGTAAGGTGGGCTGGCAGGTGTAAGGAGACTCTGGGCTCTGGCCTGCAAGTGTTAATACAAAGGCAGCTCTGCACAAATGCCAAGCATCAGGCCTGGAGAACAGAGAGGACTGGTTTTCCCTGCACCCTGATTATACAGGAATGTTCCCTCCACCACCGGCCCTGCAGAAGCCTCTTCTCTGCATTATTAGCCATTCCTTCAGTTTTCCTCATTTTGTGCATGATAAGAGGGTGTCTCAGAACCAGCGCTCTTGCCAGGGCTCCCTCAGAGGGCTGGGACCATCTCAGGCTCTCATGCATGGACACAGCAGCATTCCCACCCTGTGTCCATTTGCATCTGGCCAGCAAGATCCCTGTCCACAGGCATCTTCACCATGACCTTGACCTCAGGGCCCCATGGCCCTCAGCGGCCTTAGTCCCCATGACTCATGGAGCACACAGACTCCCACTTCCTTTGGCTTGTCTAGAGTCAGTCCATTTGTCAGGTTGATCTCATTTTCCACTTGGAGGGAGTAGGGCAGAGGGCCTCCAAGTGAGCCCTCCACTGTCGGGGGTGGGGTGAGGTGGCGTGGGAGGGCCAGTCTGGGGTAAGGCCATAACCCTCACCCAGGAGCACCAGGGGCATCTTTGCCTCTGGTTCCAGTTTCCAGTCAGACCCTTCCTTGTAGCTGAGAAGGAGCCACTGACCTCTGGTGCAGGAAATCTCTTAATATTAGAGAAGCACTCAGACAACCTGTATCTGGCTATGCTCTGCAGACTCAAATTCTGTCCTCTCGCTCACCTTGCAGACGTCCCCGTCCTGTGCGGGCCCAGGGCCTGTGGGTGAGGACAGCCTGTTCTCCCTGGGTGAGGAGGTAAGCTGCTCAGCCTCACGGAGGCGGCCCTGGTGCCGGCCACAGTCCTCAGCATCCCACACCAGCGCCACCACAGGTTCATTCCCTTTCCCGGCTCATCCTTCACTCTAATGGCATTCTTGAGGTGTAGTTCACATAGCACACAAGTCGCTGCTTTGGTTTCCCTGCGCTCATACACTCACGCGAGCATCACCATGCTTCATTGTGGACCACTTTGACCCGAGAGAGACACCTGTACACCTTCACTCGCCCCATAATGATGATCACGGCGCAGCTGGCCAGTCCAGTGGGAGCCACCTCCGGCGTGGCTCCTTGTGCTGCAGGCCCCCACCCACCATTGCTGGATCTCCGGCTTAGCAGCGGGGTTCTCCCTGTCCAGCTCCTGGTGCAGAATGGCTGCTCGCAGGCAGGAGTGTGGGACTGAGGTCACGTGGATGTAAGTACTAATCCAGCAGCCCTCATTGTAACTACTGGAATGTTATCTGACCTGAAGTCCCAAGGTCATGGTGCATGTGGCCTTGAACCCTCCCAGGATGGGTGCAGGCACTTGGGGCCCCAAAGACCTGACCCTCATTAAAATAGTTAATATGGGCCAGTGTGAATCAAAGAGGCCCTTGAGGACTGAGACTTCAGGCAATTGAAGGCAGTTACTCCACTAGACAGCCTCTGTGGGCGTTCCTCAGCCAGGTGGGCATTGGCGTCTGGGGTGTCTCGCTACAGCCTCAGCGCCTCGGGCCCATGGTAAAGCTCCGCTCCCAGCAGTACTAAATCCACTGACTCTGGCTGACAGGAGCCCGTGTGGACTTTGCTGTTACGGATCTGGCTGACTGATTCTGTGTGGGGCCCATTTAGGCCAACGTGTGTGTGCCCTCACCCTGGCAGCCGTCTTGGCCTCTGCTCACTGCTGGTGGCTTCTCTGTCCTTGGGGACAAGAGTGCAGGGCTCCCCCTCCCCCCGCCACTGCTCTCTCCTTCCCTGAGACATGCCCTGAGCATGTGGGGTCTGGTGTGCAGGACACAGGGGCTCAGAGCCGTCCTTGCCCCTTCATCCAGGAGCTAGCTATGGCTCAGGACAGGGAACATGCAGAGACTTCTGCTGGCCCGGCAGCAGAGAAAGCACTTTCTGGGTCCCTCCGAGGCACCTTCAGGCTACAAAGCGGTGCCCAAGGCAGATATGGCCCCACCCGCCCTGGTTCTCCAGGGTACTCAGGCAAGCCTTGGCTTCTCTGGGAATTCAGCTGCTTCAGAAAGGAGTCCGTCTGGGCTGAAGTTCAATATCTGTCACTCACCAGC
>PISX010028480.1:0-21573 GCA_004024625.1 Mellivora capensis | reverse complement strand
CTTCTATTTTCAATGACAGCTTAGCTGGATATAGTATTCTTGGCTGCATATTTTTATCATTTAGTGCTCTGAATATATCATGCCAGTCCTTTCTGGCCTGCCAGATCTCTGTGGATAAGTGTGCTGCCAATCTAATATTCCTACGATTGTATGTTACAAACCTCTTGTCCAAAGCTGCTTTCAGGATTTTCTCTTTGTTACTAAGACTTGTAAGTTTTACTATTAGATGACAGGATGTGGACCTATTTTTATTGATTTTGAGAGGTGTCCTCTGTGCCTCCTGGATTTTGATGCTTGTTCCCTTTACCATGTTAGGGAAATTCTGTATTATAATTTGCTTCAATATGCCTTTTGCCCCCCCCCCTTTCTTCTTCTTCTGGGATCCCAATTATTCTAATATTGTTTCATCTTATGGTATCAATTATATCTCGAATTCTCCCCTCGTGATTCAGTAGTTGTTTGTCTCTCTTTCGCTCAGCTTCTTTATTATCCATCATTTAGTCTTCTATATCACTAATTCTCTCTTCTGCTTCATTTATCCTAGCAGTAAGAGCCTCCATTTTTTTTATTGCACCTCATTAATAGCTTTTTAAATTTCAACTTGGTTAGATTTTAGTTCTTTTATTTCTCCAGAAAGGGATTCTCTAATATCTTCCATGCCTTTTTGAGCCCAGCTAGCACCTTGATAATCATCATTCTGAACTCCAGTTCTGACATATTACCAATGTCTGTATTGATTAGGTCTCTAGACGTTGGTACTGCCTCTTGTTCTTTTTTGTGTGTGTGGTGAGTTTTTCCACCTTGTCATTTTATCCAGTTAAGAATAGATTAATGAGAGAATAAAATACTAAAAGGGTGGCAAAGACACCAGAAAAACATATGCTAACCAAATCAGAAGAGACCCAAAACTGGGGGGAGAAAAAAGGGGGGAAAATAAAAATTTAAAAAAATATATATATTTAATGTATAATATATATTATATATAATGTCCATTATATATAACATATATATAATGTCTAATATATATATGTATATGTATATATATGTATATGTATATATACACATATATATATTAGACATTATATATATGTTATATATAATGGACATTATATATATTATATATATATATACATATATATATTAGACATGTGAATAGAACAGAGCCATCCACTTGATTTTGGGTGTATTCTGGTCTCTTAGAAGAACCTACCTCCCAAAATTTTAAAGAAAGAAAAACTTTAAAGAAAGAAAACATTGCCAAAGGCAAGGGAAGCAAGGGCAAAAATGAACTATTGGGACTTCAACAAGATCAAAAGCTTTTGCACAGCAAAGGAGACAGTCAACAAAACCAAAAGACAACTGACAGAATGGGAGAAGATATTCACAAATGACATATCAGATAAAGGCCTAGTATCCAAAATCTATAAAGAGCTTATCAAACTCAACACCCAAAGAACAAATAATCCAATCAAGAAATGGGCAGAGGACATGAACAGACATTTCTGCCAAGAAGACATCCAGATGGCCAACAGACACATGAAAAAATGTTCCACATCACTCGGCATCAGGGAAATACAAATAAAAACCACAGACAGATACCACCTCACACTGGTCAGAATGGCTAAAATTAACAAGACAGCAAATGTTGGTGAGGATGTGGAGAAAGGGGAACTGTCTTACACTGTTGGTGGGAATGCAAGCTGGTGTAGCCACTCTGGAAAACAGCACGGAGGTTTCTCAAAAAGTTGAAAATAGAGCTACCCTACGACTCAGCAATCGCACTACTGGTTTTTACCCTAAAGATACAAACGTAGTGATCCGAAGGGGCACATGCACCCCAATGTTTATAGAAGCAATGTCCACAATAGCCAAACTATGGAAAGAGCCTAGATGTCCATCGGTAGATGAATGGATAAAGAAGATGTGGTACATATATACAATGGAATACTATGCAGTCATTAAAAGAAATGAAATCTTGCCATTTGCAATGACGTGGATGGAACTAGAGGGTATGATGCTGAGTGAAATAAGTCAATCAGAGAAAGACAATTATCATATGATCTCTGTGATATGAGGAATTTGAGAGGCAGGGCAGTGGGTTGTGGGGGCTAGGGAAGGGAAAAATGAAACAAGATGAGATCAGGAGGGAGACTCTTAATCTCACAAAACAAACTGAGGGTTGCTGGCGGTGGGGGGGTAGGGGTAGGGTGGTTGGGTTTTGGACATTAGGGAGGGTATGTGCCATGGTGAGTGCTGTGAAATGTGTAAGTCTGATGATTCACAGACCTGTGTCCCTGGGGCAAATATTACATTATATGTTAGTAAAAAATAATTTAAAAAAAATAAAAGAATGACTATTAAATAAGTGTTCTATTTGTAGAATCTCAATTTGGTAGATAAAATGAAAACAGTTGATGCTCAATAGAGTTTCAGTAGAAAATTGTGGGTGCCTGAGTGGCTCAGTCAGTTAAGCATTTGACTTTGGCTTAAGTCATGATTCCAGGGTCCTGGGATCAAGCCCTACATTGGGCTACTTGCTCAGAAGGGAGCCTGTTTCTCCCTCTGCCTCTGCCTGCTTCTTCCCCTGCTTGTGCTTGTGCTCTCACACACACACTCTCTCTCTGTGTCAAATAAATAAATAAATAAATAAATAAATAAATAAAATCTTTAAAAAGAAGAAGAAGGAGGAGGAGGACTGAAAATCAAAATAGACAGGGGGACCTGAGTGGCTCAGTCAGTTAAGTAGCTGTCTCTTGATTTCAGTTCAGGTCATGATCTCAGTGGAGCCTGCTTGAGATTCTCTCTCTCTCCCTTTCCTTCTGCCCCTTCCCCCCAACTCAGCCTTTCTCTTTCTCTCTTAAAAAAAAAAGGAATAGGGACGCCTGGGTGGCTCAGTTGGTTGGACGACTGCCTTCGGCTCAGGTCATGATCCCGGAGACCCGGGATCGAGTCCCGCATCAGGCTCCCAGCTCCACGGGGAGTCTGCTTCTCCCTCTGACCTTCTCCTCGCTCATGCTCTCTCACTGCCTCTCTCTCAAATAAATAAATAAAATCTTAAAAAAAAAAAAGGAATACATCTACATATATATGTATATACATATATATGTAGAAATATACATATCTACATTTATACATAAATACACAGACATATATGTAAAAATATATGGCTTTTGACTTATCAGATACAGACACACACACACACACACACAAAAGAAGTTTGCAGGCACCCATTGAAAGAAACATTTTGGGAGGGATATCTTACATTGCATGAAGAATTAAAAATTGCCAGATGAGATGGACTTTCAGACAGCTTTGTTACACATTTACATTAGTGGCCAGGGGGACACCAGACTTGGATCTGAAGTCCAGGGATAAGGATGATAATAATTTCCCAACCGCAGCCTCAGGCAGTCATGAGAAATAGGAGGTATGAAATGAGGAGATTTTTCAAGGGGCTGCTGTAGACATGAATCATATTTACCACAAGAAATAACTACTATTTTTTATGGTACCATATTTATTTATTAGGGGAGAGGTGGAGAATAGAGGACAGAACACAATGTAATTAATTTTTTAGTTCAAGTTCTTTTATAAAATTTCTTCATTTGATTCTGGATAAAACTTGAGTTTTGTAGGAGAGAGAGTTTCAGCTTTCTCAGAAAGTCCTGTGAAAACTGGTTTTATGATTTCTCAGGTGGCTATGCGATGTAATGCTTTTCCATTCAGGATTCTTGTGTTCAGGAGCTAAACGGGAGCAACCATGATTTTAGACTTCTGTTTTAGAATTTTCTCCTAAGAATGCTCAAGGAAAAATAAGTGTGTTTGGTAGAAATATTACATATTTCCTTCCTTTCAAGATTTTATTCACTTATTTGAGGAAGTGTGAGAGAGAGCATGAGCTGGGGGGTGGGGGTTGCAGAGAGAGAAGTAGGCTCTCCGCTGAGCACGGAGCTCATTTCAATATTTTAAATTTTCAAATTTCAAAATTTCAAATTTCTTAATGTTACCAGGATCCCTCCTGCTCAAAAATCAATCACAAATTGCACAAAATGAGCCTGTAGGCATGCACGTGCGCGCGCGCGCGCACACACACACACACACACACTCTTCAATTCTAAATTCCTGAACAATTCAATTCTAAATTCCTTATTTTGTCTATTCAAACGCATCTCAATTTTAAGAAAGCATTCTCTTGTGATTTTCAAATTTTGTAAGTAACTCTGACAAGCCACACATTAAAGTAAACATTAAGTCTCTTTGTGCCACAGGAGCTTGGGCGAGGTGAAGCAAGAGAAGGGCGGGCTGCAGCTCGAGGAGTCTCTGCCAGGTCAGACCCATACAGTCGTGCCCTAAACATCTTGCTCAAGTGACTTGGGTAGCTTTTGCTTTAACCGACTTTCTTCTTTTTTTCTCAGTTTCCCCAAAAGCCCATCATAAATTCATTCATTGCGTGCGAATCAAATGCAATCCCAAAGCAGTTTTAATCTGTCCAGAATGTCTCCGCTGTACATCTGGCATTAATAGAAGCCCCGGAGCGGAGACAGAAGAAGGACCTGCAGCGTCTCACCTTGCAAGATGACTCAGCCTTTCACGCCCACAAACAGCACCTGCAGAGGGTGTAGGAAGTAGGCGAGCGTCCACCTTTTTCTAAACCACTGAAGCATCTCTGAACTAGACCTTCGTCATCGTCCTTTTCTGACCCTTCCTGTCCCCTTCCCTCTACCTCCCTTTGTCCCCAAACAGGATGCTCCATGAGCAACAGTCTTACAATGTTGACAGGGAGGACACTGAGCGAGGAGACCAAGGGTTCATTTTCTTCCCCATGTAATGGTGTTAGTGGGATCTATCCGTTAACACACTAAACTGAGCTTACAGAGGAAAACGTGGCGGATCATGAAAGATTCGGATGGTGTAGACTGGATCCTTGAGTTTGGAAACTCCGAAGTAGCTCTCGGGGATAGGCTCACAGTGTTGTTTTGTTTGTTTGTTTGTTTGTTTGTTTTTAATGCTACACATCTATTTTTGTGTTAAAAGGGAAAAACTGGCTGTCCTAGGATTTCTTATTCAAAACTGGGAGAGTATTTTGGTTGAGGTCAGTCTCCAAATGGCAGCTCAAGAGGGACCTGAATTGGGGCGCCTGGGTGGCTCAGTGGGTTAAAACCTCTGCTTTCGGCTCGGGTCATGATCTCAGGGTTCTGGGATCAAGCCCCGCATCAGGCTTTCTGCTCAGTGAGGAGCCTGCTTCCTCCTCTCTCTCTCTCTCTCTGCCTGCTTCTCTGCCTACTTGTGATCTCTCTCTGTCAAATAAATAAATAAAATTAAAAAAAAAACAAAAACAAAAAGAGGGACCTGGATTAACACCAAAAGTTCTGAGTTTGCTTATCAGAACCTTCCTACCTTGGCCCACTTGATTCCACTGTACTCTTGCATTTTATACTCCTCTGCCAGCTTGTAAAGTCTTAAAGGCCAGCGACCATGACCCTGAGCATCACACTGAGTAGATGTTCCTGGAATAATGAATGGACTGAAGGAAGCTGTGCTCTGCCTCACTCAGCCTCCTGGTTCAGGACAACCTCTAGTGCCTAGAGCATGATCATTCTATTCAGGTATCCTGGTAATGTTGACCACAGAAAAAAGGAAACAAACCTCTCAGGAGAAACTGGGAGGTCTCCTTCTAGTTACTCAACACACAGAGGAGAGGTGATGATTCATGGAATCCCAATGAGGCAATCATTAGGCAATAGGATTTAAAGTTAAGCGACAGTGTGAGTCAGAAGAGTCATGTTTAAGTTCGAATATCTAGGTTGTTTGGCTCCTCAGTCCAATAATGGGCACTCTACGCTATGTACAGATGAAAACAAAAGGCTCAGATTATTTGATTTATTTATTGAAATACTCTTTGTGCACAAACATATTTTAGTTTTATGATTAGGGAGGAAAGCAAATAAATTGTATACATTTCTTCAATTTCATAAATCTCCTCTACACGTTCCTAGGACTTAATATTTATTTCCAAATTAGATATATGCCCCAATAACACATATTAAACTATTGCAGAAACTACTTTTTGTTTTTGTTTTGTTTTTTGGGAACATAACAGACTTCTTTTTACCTAAAAGCCAAAGAGAATGGAATCAGCTGGTCCTCAGTTTCAGTTTCAACACTTAACAACTGGGTTTACAAAACTTTTCTTAATACCAATGAAACTTTCTTTTTTCAAAATTAGCATTAATGAAAGGACAAACAGTAAAGCTCTTTCTTAACTACAAAAGCTCGCTGGAACAGGAAAGCTCCTAGCCACACCCACCCAACACAAAACACCATGGAAAAGCAGAACCAACCCCTTGTTAATTCTTAGCTTTCTCCCCCATTTTGGAGCTTACAAAGCAAAACTGCCTTTCTTGGCAACACTAATCTATATCCACATCCATGTCTATTTATGTGTTTTAAGGTTTATTTTTTATGAGAACTCACGCTGGAATCTTTAAACAACCGTCTAAGCAGGAGAAAGGTGGGTAAACCACTGACAACACTCGTTTTCCAGTAGCCACAGGAATAAAGGCACAGTTCAGGCTGGGTGTCTGGTGGTAAAGCTCCCGACCCAGTCCCACCCCGGTCCTGCACTGAGGTCCTAAACTCAAAAATCACACTGCTTTGGGTAACTATTTCCAGGGACCGCATGTTTTCATCCAGGCTGCTCATCATGGCGGTGGAGAGGAAAAGCACCAGAAAGAACATTCTCTCTTTCGAGAGACTTTATGGTTTCCAGGCGAAGCACCCTTGTGCCTCCAAACCACTTCCTTCAGGGGCTTCCCCTCTGGCACGCTTCTGGTCCCGGCACCTCCGCGTGATGAAGCCTGCAACCTTGCCCTCGGACCTGGGCTCTCTCCTCTGGAGCAGGACTCTGAACTCACATCCGAACCCCGGGAGGAGGACTCTTCTTGGACTGAGCATCTTTTCCATAGTCCATGCCTCGGAGAGTGCTTCATCCTACCCCAGGACCGTTGAGTGTGCAGAAGGAGCCAGGTCCTGGAATGGGGACCCTTCTGGCTGGCTCCTGGGCTCAGCGATCCGTGCAGTCTCCATCATGAGGGACACCGTTGCCTGAACCCAGGATGGGATCTCCTGTGTTTACTCTTTGAAGTGAGGAGAGGACGATGCAGGTTTTCCCACAGGAAAGCCTCTCTCCTAACTTAAATGCATAACCGTTGCTCTTGAGATAACATGAATTCTATCATCTCTTAAGCAATTTAAGTGATAAAACATTATCACAATATTAAAGGAGACTCTTAGTAGCAGAAAGGCAGGGGAAGCTTAGAATCTCACTAATATGCTATTGTAAGTTAAAACAAAGTTTTTCTCTTGGCTTTTGGTAAGAAAGAGAAAGGTCACTTCTCTTTGTTAAAAGCCTTTTCAGTCTCTTCGTACAGCCCTTGGCACAACTAAGCTTTCTCTGCCAGCAAACAAGCTTAGCAATGTTGGTTTCCAACAAAGTGTCACACACAGTGGGCGTCCAGTATACATTTGATGAATGAATTAAATATATTTCTCAATTTTGAAATTCTGGACTTTTGGCAATTCCTCCTATAAACTTCTTGAACTGTTTTGACACCTATTCAGCTATTTGTTAGAAATAGCATCTCTTCATGCCACTTGTTGACATTGAGAGCTGCCAAAAAGACATTTGTGGGTTTTTCTTAAGATTTTATTTATTTATTTATTTATTTTAAAATTTTTTTTAATTTATTTATTTGTCAGAGAGAGAGGGAGAGAGAGCGAGTGAGCACAGGCAGACAGAGTGTCAGGCAGAGGCCGAGGGAGAAGCAGGCTCCCTGCCGAGCAAGGAGCCCGATGTGGGACTCGATCCCAGGACGCTGGGATCATGACCTGAGCTGAAGGCAGCCTCTTAACCAACTGAGCCACCCAGGCATCCCAAGATTTTATTTATTTTTTGACACAGAGAGAGAGAGCACAAGTAGGCAGAGAGGCAGGCAGAGGGAGAGGGAGAAGCAGGCTCTCTGTTGAGCAGAGAGCCCGATGCGGGGCTCGATCCCAGGACCCCAGGATCATGACCTGAGCTGAAGGCAGATTCTTAACCAGCTGAGCAACCCCGACATCACAAAAGACAACATTTGTATACGCATCCCTGTGGGTGTGACCCTGACTAGACTATTGTATTGTCCTCTGGTCATTTGACTCAAAGATTCCTGCTCTGTGATGATCTTTGTAGGTAAGAAAAGAGCGTGAGATGTAATTCCTTCCCCCATCATTAATGGCTGTGAAGTCTTTCACCGGTTTTAATTCAGTCATCACAGAGTGCCTGATTGATAAGCCTTATAAATGGAAATTTAAAAATCACGACTCAATAAATAAATAAATAACAAAAATTAAAATCATGACTCATTAACACAAGTAGGCTATACACGTTCTAAGTTAACCTGTTTGGTGCAGTGGTAATTCACTGGGCATGTCTTGATGAGCAGTAGCACAGTGATGAAATCTGACTACAGTAGCTTCTTAAATTTTACTATTTATATAACTAAACTCTGTATATGACCACCTCAATCTCCTTGTTACTTGCATAAGCAGCTTTTTTCAAAAATTATTTTTCAATCCAGACATAGAAATGCTTTTAAAGTTTATTCCGATAACAACACGTACAAGAATTCGTAGTCCAACTTCTCTGAACTACCAGCTCAGGAATTTACATAACTTGTTAATTTAAAAAAAAAAGTCTTGCCTGCATGGTACTTGCAGCAGTAACTGAGTAACTCCTCGCCAAGTTCCCAGAATGCTCATAGAAATGAGGGGTGGAGTCATCATTTCACGGTGCATACCTATACCAAATCGTTATGTTGCACACCTTAAATTAATACACTGTCATATGTCACTTACATTTAAATAACACTGGGAAAAGATGGCAGTGGAGTGATAGGTTGACTGACCCTGTTTCTATGTCAACATCAGAGAATGATAGTCTTGAATGACCAGTACTGATTCTGAGTCTTCGAACATGCCCTTTAAGGGCTCATAGCTCTGGGCATCTCTAATGCTTCAGATGGGAGCACAGGGAGAAATTCCATCTTTGCCAATGGAAGCAAGGATGCCAACAATCTAATACAGCATGGACATACATGTAACACCTAAGCAGTTAGTAACTGGGATCATTTTATTTATTTATTCTGGCTGAAGTTACATGAGAAGCAGCAGCTCTATTATTTAATACCAAATATGACAATAGAAGAGAAGTATATGTAGGGGCGCCTGGGTGGCTCAGTTGGCTAAGAATCTGCCTTTGGCTCAGGACATGATCCTGGGGTCCTGGGATCAAGCCCTGCATCATGTTCCCCGCTCGGTGGGGAGCCCGCTTCTCCCTTTCCTCCCCACCTGCGTTCTCTCTCACTATCTCTCTCTCTCTCTTTATTTTAAAATAAAATCTTTTAAAAAAGAAAAGAAGTATATGTAAGGGGTAGATATGCATTATTTAATTCTTCCTTGTCAGACAAGTGAAATTTTGGTTCAACAGTATCTAATAATGGTGAATCAATACACTTTATTGCTTCTGTGTATTGGGGAAAGACATCCACTCTCAGAGACAAGGGTCCAAATTCCTAGCCCTGCCATTTATCGTTAGTATGACCTTGAGTAAGTTACTTACCTTCTGTGGGACTCAGTGTCCTCATCGTCACAGTGCAGGCAATAATACCCACCTCACAGACACGGAGCCTTGTGCAGCTGGAGCTCCATAAACGTTCTTTCTTCCTATTACATTTTAAAATGTGTTGACAAGCCCTATTAAAAATAGGAACAAAAAATCAGATTTTGCTTCCATAGAGTCGAAAATCGTTACCAAATTATTCCGTTCGTGCATCACATGGTAAAAGAACTTAGGAAGATAAAAGTGGGGGGCAGGTAAGTAAATGTTCTGCTTCTAGAGCCACAAAATGTTGGTGAAAATAAATGAACAAGTCTATGATTTTTAAGAAAGATTCAGTAGAGGAGCAAGACAATGCAGTGGAAAATAAGAAAAGACTTTGGAATTGGAGACAACTGAGGTCACATCATAGTTCTGCCACTTAATTGTGTGGTCTTAGGTAAGAGTCTTTATATAGTTAAGACTCTTTCTTTATGAAAAGACAAAGGATCATATCACATTTCATGGAAATCTAATATTTTGCCTATTGTCAGACTTCATCGTTCTTCTACATAGAAAGAAAATATTGCCAATTAGAAACAATGCTTTCCTACAACGCAGAATTTTTATTTCATACTTATTTCAAAAGCTCCTTTAGATATATTCAGACACATTTTAACCATATATAGCCCTGAAACACAAATAAAAAGGAAAACTTAGGGGCGCCTGGGTGGCTCAGTGGGTTAAAGCCTCTGCCTTCAGCTCAGGTCATGATCTCAAGGTCCTGGGTTCGAGCCCAGCTCTCTGATCAGCAGGGAGCCTGCTTCCCCCTCTCTCTCTGCCTGCCTCTCTGCCTACTTGTGATCTCTGTCTGTCAAATAAATAAATAAAATCTTTTAAAAAAAAAACAAAAAAAGGAAAACTTAGCAAAATAGACTATTTAATGTTTTTCTCAAATTTTACATAGTCAGACCTTACTTTTTTTTTTAAGATTTTTATTTACTTATTTGAGAGACAGAGTGAAAGAGAGCAGAGGAGAGTGGGGTGAGGAACAGATGGAGAAGCAGACTCCCCGCTGAGCAGGGAGCCTGACATGGGACTCGATCCCAGGACCTTGAGCTGAAGGCCAATGCTTAACCAACTGAGCCACCAAGGGGCCCCGAGAACTTTCTGAATCACTTAAGAGTCCGAGTCATCCACGTCCCTGTTTTTTTGACACAATATTGGTCACTGTGCCATCGAGAGCACTAGTGATGCTCCCTTTTTAGAAGACGTCTCTACTATTGTTCCTAGGATTTTCTTCCAAGTGATGCTTCACTGCCGCCCCTTTCATGCCTTCAAGAGTAAAACCCCATTTTGCTCACAAGCAGCCAATGACCACTGGTGTCATGCGTGCCGTCTTTCAATAACTCTAAGACATTGTGTGATGTCCTGGCTCCAAGGATGCAAAGTGAGAAAATGCGGGCATCTTAGAATTGTGAGATTTGCATAAATTAATCCCCATAGAATTATCATAAGCATTGATAAGAAAATACATGAAAAAGGGCACCTGGGTGGCTCAGGAGGTTAAAAGCCTCTGCCTTCAGCTCGGGTCATGATCCCAGGGTCCTGGGATCAAGCCCTGCATCTGGCTCTTTGCTCAGTGGGGAGCCTGCTTCCTCCTCTCTCTCTCTGCCTGCCTCTCTGCCTACTTGTGATCTCTGTCTGTCAAATAAATAAATAAAATATTAAAAAAAAAAAGAAAATACGTGAAAAGGATTAATAGGACAATAATATAAATAAATGGCCGATATTCTATTCCAGGGAGGTGAGAAAATGCACCCCCTCTGGTCTGTGACGCCTCAGCCGTGTTCTTGGGATGCTCAGAAATACTGAATTCGATGATTCAAAACCTTAGGGATTTTGCTGTCCTATTTGAGGCCTGGCATTTTGCACACGATGGACTTCGCAAGTCTGAAACAAATATGGCCAAGATAAATGTTCATTCCAGTCTCTGATTCCTTTCCTCCTAAAACAAAACGACAACTATCCTTGTGCTCTCGCAGGGACGTGGTGAAGTCCCCAGAGCATCCCCTCTTTCTTGTTCCTGCTCTGCCACCACCCTCCTCTCCCGGGCTCGGCTCATCCTCTACCAGGCCATGAGACCCTCAGACCCACTTTGAGTTTCCATTGAGAAACCCCTTGAGACAAACAGCAGGGAGTGCATCAGTGAAACTATCCAAACTTCTTTCAAGAGTAAATGAAAAGTAACCGTCAGAATTACTTGGGATTTTTTGAAGGCAAGAGCCAACAGCACTGTGGTAACACTGTTTGGGCTTTATTATTTGACTCAGTTCTTCAATGAGAGACCCAAAGACCAAGTGGATCTAAAAAAGGAAGAAGGGCGGCGCTTAACCTCAGTCGGTTAAGCTGGCTCAGGTCATGATCTCAGGGTCCTGGGACTGAGCCCCTTGTCGAGCTCCGTGCTGGGGTGGGGGGGTCTGCTGGAGATTCTCTCTCTCCCTTTCCCTCTGCCCCTCCGCACTTACATGCTCTCTCTCTAAAACAAATGAACACCTCTCTTTTAAAAAAGGGGTGGGGGGAAGAAAAGGGAAACAAATCCTTCTGGACTTTTCTGCAGAGGATTAAAGCAACACTGCAAAGTCGAGGCTCTTACACCCTAGCTGCTCAGGAAACCACAGGCTCTCCAGTAAGCTCTGTCTTTTGTCCTAATCGTTCAGGCAGGTCCCACAATAAAGCTGGACTGGGGCAAATGACCCAAACCAAGAATCTGTTTGTGATAGAAATGTTAAGAGTAAAGCAGCAAAAGGTAGAGGGGCAGGCGTAGGTGGAACAGAGAATGACCAGGGCAGGACAATAGCAAACGGGTCAAAGCTTTTCAGTCTGGCTCGACTGACATTTTGGACCAAATAATTCTCTGTTTTGGGGGCAGTCCTGGGTATTATAGGCTGTTGAGTGGCATCACTGGTTTCCATCCACGAGTTGCCAGAAGGAGCCTCCTCCCGTGCCCTAACCTCCCTCCCCCCCGCCCCCCCCACCCCCCAACCCCTGCTCCTGAGTCCTAACTGTCAAAATGTCTCCAGACATTGCCAATGTCTCCTGGAAGCAAAACTGCCCCAGTTATATAGGATAATAGTAGAACCAGTTATATAGGATAATAGTAATAAATCCAAGTTCATGTATTGTTATGGGATATCAAAAGCCCAAAAGGAGTCTGAGTTCAGGAGATTAATTTAAGCAGGAATAATTCTCAGGGACAGAGCTTACTTGTTTCAGCCTTCAGCCCTGGGCTCCCTGGTTGTTCTCTCTCTCTCTCTCTGACATTGAACATGAAACTGTGGCCTGCTGGGAGCAGCTGTCTAAAACAGAAGTATTTGCAATCTCTGCGTGAACTCTTTCCGATAGCATCAGAAACAGGTATCAGTCCAATTCTAGTCGCTGGAAAGGAGCTACAGAAAATCATGGAGAATCCCTTCCCTCTGACCTCAGCACATGGGCCTTCCCCAGTGTGAAAGGGGGCACTGAGGAAGAGCTATTTGAACAGTGGTGTTATTTGAAGTTTCCTGTATTTCTGGAGTATTACTTGCTTCTTTTGAAAATTCAGCAATCACAAAAGCATCTTTTTTCTTCTTGCTTCACTATTCTGAGGTGATGAACAGAACCTTCCAAATCTGTACTTTAGGAAAGTGAGATTTGAATGCCAGAAAACTTGGTGGTGGTTGCAAAGCCTAGTGTGCATATTACATTTAAAGCACTTGTTTAAAAATGCAGATTCCTCATGTGCACCCATGGAATATTCTCCCGCTTTTAATAAGAAGGAAATTCTGACATAGGTTACAACAGGGATGAATCTTGCAGGCATGCTAAGGGAAATCGTCTAGTTACAAAAAGGCAAGTACCCTATTATTCCATTTGTATGAGGCACCTGTAGTAGTCAAATTCCTAGAAACAGAAAGTAAAATGGTGTAGGGGCTGTGGTTCAGGGGTGCAGAATGGGGAATTACTCTTTAATGAGCACAGAGTTTAAGTTTTCCAAAATGAAAGGAGTTCTGGAAGTAGACGGTGGTGATGGTTGCACAACCAGGTGATTGTCCTTGACACCACTGACCCCTACACTTAAAAATGGTTATGATGGTGGGGCTGGGTGGCTCAGTGGGTTAAAGCCTCTGCCTTCGGCTTGGGTCATGATCGTGGGGTCCCGGGGATCGAGCCCCGCATCTGCTCAGCAGGGAGCCTGCCTCCTCCTCTCTCTCTCTCTCTCTGCCTGCCTCCCTGCCTACTTGTGATCTCTGTCTGTCCAATTAATGAATAAAATCTTTTAGACAAAATGGTTATGATGGTAAATTTTGTGAGTATCTAACCACAATTAAAAATGTAAAGTACTACACAAAAATGTAGACTGCATGTTACCACCGATGATTCTGATTATATGGGTCTGATCGGGCCCCCAAATTTGCATTTTTAACAAACAGCCCAGCTGATCCTGATCTCCAGATACCCCTTTGAGAAATACTAGTTTACAAAAGAGACAAAATACACGGGTGTACTGCGACCAGTGAGAAAGGGATGATTTGCCAGAAATGCCAGAATGTAACTTTCTTAAACGAAGACAAGATTTTAAAAATGGGTTCATGGGCAAGAGCTCTGGAAAATAATAGGACAGAGTCCCAGGGCTACAGAAATGTCTCTAGATTTGAGCTAAGAGAAGGCGATCGGCAGACACATGGCACCTTGTCTGGTGTGAGCGTGGGCGGAGGCCTGAAAATTAGTGAAGGGGAAGGATCGTTCCCATGCATAAGTCACCCTGTGAGGAAAGTGGATAATTGCTTGGCATTTAGGTAATTATCCATGCAAATTAGAAGAGCATATATATGAGCCAAACAAAACAAAGACAATTGTTAGTACATCCTGGAGCCACCATGTCAGTCACACCAACATTTCCAGCTCCCCAGATGTAAGTACCAGCAGTGACATGGTTTCTAATTGTCCGATTCTCTGACAGTCATGTACTGAAGCAAGAATGTTTTGTTTGAAGGGTATTTTATACATTGGATGAGGAAAAATTGGACGGAGTCTTTTTCAGTTCTCTTCGTATTCTCCCCACGCTAAAAACTGTACAACATTGAATAAATATGGGCCTGAGCAAGTTTTAAAAAATAATTCTCACTCCCAATGTTAATATTGAGTAGAAATTCGAGAATTCTTTTTTCTATCTTTCTGTTCTTCCAGCTCTTCTGGGCATGTGAGAAAAAAGCTGATGATAAAGGGAAGAAACAGAAATGTTTCTTCCTCCCTTTTTCTAAAATCTCATGTTAGATAGTGATATTTTCATTGGGAATGTTTTATATTTGTGTTGTATTATCTTATGGTCTGGAACAGTTTCTGTTCATTCTCAGATGCATATTTCAAAGCCTTCCTGGGGAAGAGCCTACTGTATGTTTAGAGCTCCTAATCTCTTCTCCTTGTCTTGGACATCAATTTGATGACTCAGATGGCTAATGGAAAGCCCTTCATTTAAGATCTTCATAGTCTGTGAGGGTGACTGGAAACGCTCTCAATGGTTTATAAAAATGTGAAAATCAACTAGTGGTATGGAAAAATTGAGTCTGGGGCAAAGTGAATGAATTTTAAAAAATACAAAAAATTTAGATACGGTTCCCGTATACCGTCTAGCTAGGGGAGAGAGGTGTGTAAACAGAAAGTGCCAGGAAGAATTAATTCCAGGTGCTGGGATAAAGGTCTGCACGGGTAGGCTCGAGGGAGGGCTGTCATCAGGCTGGAATGAGTCACACGGGGAGAGCTTGGGAAAGTCTTTAGTGCAAAGCGAGTCTCTAGTGTGAAACTCTTGTCTTCCAGCAGCTGAAAACGGAGAAGTTTACAATCTCTTTAGAGAATCCAAAATAAAAATTTATTTTAAAAGAGTGAGTAATTTGGATTTAAGTTGCGTGAGACTGATTCATGGGTCAGAAAGCTTCTGGAAGGGAAGGGCAGGTGGGAGGGAGCAGGAACAAAGACCTTTCTAGAGGAAGTGATGTGGAGTCCAGCTTCAGGAGGGGCAGGGTGTAGATAAGGACAGTGGAGCAGATGGGAGAGCACCAGGCAGGGGATGAGTTCCCGAGAAGCCCCGACCACTGGGAAACCAGCTGAGGGGAGTAGGTTTGGAGGGATAGCAGCATCAGGTCAAGATGGGGTGTGGCGGGGGAGGCGGTGGAGGATGGACAGAGAAGGTAAAATGTCGATATCTCACAGTATCCTGGTCAGGGAAGGTTATATGCCGAAAGCAATATTTCAGGAAAAACGAGTGTAGTTTCGGTTTCCAAAAAATGAACTAGCAGGAGCTTAACGTGGACGTTGGGGTCGGGTATAGGCATCCAGGCATCCAGGAGGGCGTGCTTGGACCTGCGAAGGGACAGCCACGCAGGGTAGGGGTGGGGAAGGGACCGACAGTCACTGCCTCTGATGGCCAACTGATACACTTGTGTGTCTCTTCCCACTGTTTGGAAGGATCCTTCATCATGCATGTCCACTATACAGGGGTCACGGCAGGCACCTTTCTCTATTGAGATCCATTAGAGATGCTGAGTAGCTTTTCAAAGGACCCAGAATTAACGATGAGGAGAGCGTATCTCAGAAGCCAGGACCTCTCAATCCCCCTCGCTCTGGTACAGGATTTCCCAACCTCCGCACTACTGACATTTTTGACAGGATAATTCTTTGTGGGGAGCCGGCCTGTACCTGGTAGAACTTTCAACAGCATCTCTGGCCCCTATGGTAGATGCCAGCGTCCCCCCACCTTGTGACAATGAAAAGCATCTCCAGGCTTTCCCCAATGTCCCAAGGGTACCAAAATCACACTTGATTGAGAACCACTGCACTGATACACCACGTAGTCTAATTTTTACAGAAATAACATTTTCTTCGTTGCTCTGTCTAGGCAGATATTTTCTTTTTTTTATTATTATTTTTTTAATTTATTTATTTGTCAGAGAGAGAGAGCGAGCACAGGCAGACAGAGTGGCAGGCAGAGGCAGAGGGAGAAGCAGGCCCCCTGCCGAGCAAGGAGCCCAATGTGGGACTCGATCCCAGGATGCTGGGATCATGACCCGAGCCGAAGGCAGCTGCTTAACCAACTGAGCCACCCAGGCGTCCCTAGGCAGATATTTTCTATTACCTTCTCTGTAAGCATCAGATTATTGCAGATCAGATATGGAGTCTTCGCAGGAGGAGAAGAGCCCAAGCAGCCAAGTCACTGCTTTCATGATCAATTCATTTTAGAAAGGACAGCTAAGGGGGCACCTGGGTCGTTCAGTCAGTTGAGCATCCAACTCTTGATTTCAACTCAGGTCTTGATCTCAGGGGTATGGGGTGGAGCCCAGGTCAGGTTCCAAGCTCAGCAGGGAGTCTGCTTGAGAGTCTTTCCCTTCGCCCTCCCCTCTTTCCTTAAAAAAAAAAAAAAGACACCTGGGTGGCTCAGTTGGTTAAGTGTCTGCCTTCCACTCAGGCCATGATCCCAGGGTCCTGGGATCGAGCTCCATCTAGGGTTCCCTGCTTAGGATGATGCGGGACTCGATCCCAGGACCCCAGGATAGTCAGGCTCAGCAGAGAGCCTGCTTCTCCCTCTCCTTCTGCTGCTGCTCCCCCTACTTATGCTCTCTGTCTCTCTCTCTCAAATAAATAAATAAAATCTTAGAAAGAAAAAAGGCAGGCAGGCAGGCTATGATTCATGATCAGTGAAAGGTCTCCACCTTGAAGTACCCTTTTAGGGTGTCCCACCATCACACCCGGGTTCCACCTGGGCTTTGGGGATGATAGTTTGATACTCTTGTCTCGGGAACATTTTTCTATCTCCTGAAACTGCATCCTAATCCTTGTGATTTTGCTCTTGGGAATGCCCTTCTTGGCCACTGACCTCTTCTTTATTACCATTCTCTTCGAAGTCAGTCCCATTCAGCTCAGCTCCTGGCAACTTAGCCTTATTTCTCTAACTTCTTTACTCAATGGCTCATGAAATCCTTGTTAACTTTACCAAATTTTCTTTTTTTCCAAGTTTTTATTTAAGATTCAAGTTTTAGATTCCATGTTGTTGACATATAGTGTAGTATTCGTTTCAGGGATCGAATTTAGTGATTCATCACTTCCATTGAACATCCAGTGCTCATCCGAGCAAGTACCCTCCTTAATGCCCATCTCCCATGTAACCCATCCCCCCTGTCTACCTTCCTTCCAGCAACACTCAGTTTGTCCTCTGTAGTTAAGGGTTTGTTTTCTGGTTTGCCTCCCTCTCTTCCCCTGCCGCCCCATGTTCATCTGTTTCATTTCTTGATTTCTGCTTGAGTGAAATCATATGGTATTTGTCTTACTTTGACAGACTTATTTCCTATAGCAATAGTCCTTCTAGCTCCATCCATGTCATTGAAAATGACAAGATTTCATTCTTTACCCAGATTTTCTCTCTCTTTTTAAAAAAAAAAAAGATTTTATTTGAGAGAGAGAGAGAGAGAGCATGAGTGGAGAGGGAGAGGAGCAGAGGAAGAGGGAAGAAGCAGACTCCCCACTGAGCAGGGAGCCTGACATGGGGTTCAATCCAAGGACCCTGGATCATGACCTAACAGAAGGCAGATGCTTAACTGACTGGGCCACCTAGGCACACTACCTAGATTTTCTATACGGTTACAGACTTTTGCTGAATGTTCCTTCCCCCTTTAACCAAAAACTAATTTTGTTCTCATGACCCAGATTTCGTCCTTGACCAAAGGCATTTCTTGAGATGCCTTCTTCCCATGGAGCCAGTGGTCTCAGGTCTCAGGTCTCCTTTGCCTCCACGTCCACCTCCAGACCATTTCTCAGGCTGCCTTTGGTCATCCTCTTCTTTAAAAGTCATCTTCTGGACATCCCTGTTGCCATCCCATCTTCTCATCTATAAACCAGACACTTGCTTGTAGAAAAGGGACTGGAGTCCAGACTTCCTCATCAGGAAAATCTCTCTAAGTTCTAATTGTAATAATAATATACATAAAATAAACACAAAAAAATACCAAACTATGGGTGAGAGTAATAAGGAAAGAATTCACTGAAAGGAAAATACATTCTCTTTCATGAATAAAAATATTCAGCCGTTTCCCCCAATTGGGCAAAAATCACCACCTACCTCCAATTTACTCTAAAATAGATCAATTACCACCTGAACATCTTTTCTGTCCTGGACCACTAGATATATCAAGTGTGTATTTACTTATGGATACTAGCCTTGTTGTGCCTCCCCAGTATCATGCCAGAATCCCAGTCATCTTTCCCTTCAGTCTCTGAAATCTGCACCTACTACTTCTAGAAACAGACTTTCTTTTCTTCTGGGCCAATCCGTAAGGAAGTCTTGCTCCTGAGGGTTATTAGGTGTTCTTAGGAACTGTTCTCTCCACCCGTAGGTGAAGGCATTTGCTCTAGCCTTCAGAGTCACGCAGAACAAACAGGCCATAAGTCAGAACAGAGTGTCTGTGCCTTGTGAGCAGTCACAGCTGGACTAAATTTCAGCTTCACCGTTGGAGAGCGCTGAGTCATTAATGACATTATGTTTGATACACTGATTTTATATTTGCAACATTCCCTAGGGGTGAAGATGGGAAGGTTTATAGTTTAGTCAGCATTGACAATCAAAAATATTTTATTGAGGTGAAATTCATGTAACAAGACACTAAGTATTTTAAAGGGAACAATTCAGTAGTGTCGAGGACACACGGTGCTGTTCAACTTCCACCTCTGTCTGATTCCAAAACATTTTCAGCACCCCAAAAGAGATCATGTCCATTAGAATACGATTTTTAAACCAACCTGGGAAGTGATATATGGTTGGTACAGTATTTGGATTAGGCAGTGGGTTTCTGTGTTCTTCTCTCATCCTACTGGGATCTTAAAGCCCACCTGATATTAAAGACAGTTTTAGTGAAGTAGGAGACCAAGGATGACAGTAAGTTACATGAAAGAAAAGTCGTCTTGCCCAGGTAATCTGCCCTTCTGGGAAATTGCTGGGTAATAAAGCTCTCTATAGAATACACTCTTCAAAAAAGAAGTGTAGGATGTGGGGGGAAATAACTGCTTAAAGTGACCATGTTAGGTAGGAATTTGGAGGAAATGAAAGGAAAAAACCTAGAATAGAAAGGTAAAGGACAGTGCCTGGTACAATACATAATACAAATTTTGTTGAATGAATGAATGAAGATAGTCATCAGTGAATTAATGAAATAACCCAGAATGTACGTGATACAAGGAGTAGGAGTATTTAAGTGAGTGATTTGATAACCCATGATGGGGAGCACGTTATACGATTACTGTGTTACGGCAATTAGAACAGCCTTTAATAAAAATAGAAAAGAGATGTAAAGAACCCCTCATTTTGTGTTCAAATATTTACACTTCCAGCAAAAAGACAAAGCTTCCATAGCTTTTGCTATTTATCATTTTAAAAGATTTGAAATTACTCTGGGAACTCTTTATACAGGGGGAAACACTGTTGAGAAAGAAAATACTGGTTGAATTCCAGTACTGAAGGTTTTTTAAAAGGCCCCAGAAGTAGAAGGGCATCTGTCATTATATAAATTATAGTTTATAAGCTTGGATCGTTCCCCGTGTGATCATAAATTTACATGACCACTTCTTAGTCAGTCTTGGGGATACTCTTCTAGTTTGCATTTCTTGGTATGTTAAGTACCTTTTCTTTCCTATGACTAGTGGTTGAAATATGCCCTTCATTTTTTTAAATTGTCTATTTTAGTAAACCCCTTGACTAGAAGAATGTCTAATAAGATACATGTCATCATGTGATTATTGGGATCACAGCATTAATTAAAGCACTGGCATATTTTCATCCACACAATAATTAGTTTAATAGGATTTAGCAAGACCTAGCAGACTCCATTTCAAGAGGGTATTGATTTCTGCTCAGTTGTACTTAAGTTAGACATGCTAACTCAAGGGCACCAAGCAAATACAGCATAGTTTTACCTTCAGGAGGACTGTTCTGTTCATTGCAGGAAGTCACTCTAGGGCAGACAATTCTTTCCCATCCACAGGCTTTGCCAGAGGATTTAGCATGTTTCTGAATCCAGAACAGTGACTTCCTGTGTTCTTTCGATTGCTCATATGTAGAAGCTTGGGGATCATTGTCTTGCATGAAGTCTCTTCATAACATTGGACTTGTCATCCAACATGGTTCTTAACGATTGTCTTAGCATGTTTGGGCTGCTATAACAAAATACCATAGACTAGTGGCCTAGAAACAGTAGAAATTTATTTCTTACAGTTCTGTAGGCTGGGTGGTCCAGGATGAAGGCGTCAGCAAATTCAGTGGTTGGTGAGGAAAACTTCCTGGTTTGTAGACAGCCATCTTCTCGCTGTGTCCTCGAAAGGTGGAAGGCCTAGGGAGCTTCCTGGGTTCTCTTTCCCAGAGCACTACTCCCATTCATAAGGGCTCAACTCTCATGGCCTAATCACATCCCAAAGGCCCCATTTCCCAATACCATCACATTAAGGACTAGGTTTCAACATACAAATTTTGTGGGGCACAAACATTCAGTTTATAGCAACAATAAACTGCTGACCATGCAAAATAGAAAATAGAACCAAGGAATGGGAGAAGAGATTTGCAAATGACAGTACAGACAAAAGGTTGATATCCAAGATCTATAAAGAACTTCTCAAACTCAACACACAGAAAACAGATAATCATATCAAAAAATGGGCAGAAGATATGAACAGACACTTCTCCAATGAAGACATACAAATGGCTATCAGACACATGAAAAAATGTTCGTCATCACTAGCCATCAGGGAGATTCAAATTAAAACCACATTGAGATACCACCTCACACCAGTTAGAATGGCCAAAATTAGCAAGACAGGAAACAACGTGTGTTGGAGAGGATGTGGAGAAAGGGGAACCCTCTTAC
>PISX010028479.1:0-21423 GCA_004024625.1 Mellivora capensis | reverse complement strand
AGAATATTTATTTCGTTCTTCTGCATTTCTAATGCAAAATAAACTGACCTATTTCACATAGCCCCAGCCTCGTAAAAGATAAAATTTACCTTCCGTCCTCAGTGGCAGGAGTAGGAACTGTTTGCTCCGGCACAAAATAAACTCAGAGAGCAGTTTGAAATCAGGTCAGATAAAATCAGCAGTCAGAAACCATAAGTGACTCTTAATCTCATCAAACAAACTGAGGGTTGCTGGGGGGAGGGGGGTCGGGAAAGGGGGTGGGGTAATGGACATTGGGGAGGGTATGTGCTATGGTGAGTGCTGTGAAGTGTGTAAACCTGGCGATTCACAGACATGTACCCCTGGGGATAAAAATACTTTATATGTTTATATATGAAAATAAAAAAATTTATATATAAAAAAAAATCAGCAGTCAGGTTGGGTAACAGGTCTTTTCCTCTACCTTTGCCTCCTTTCCCACGAGCCTTATGTTTTCCATCAGGGGGGAAAAATGTAACATATGTAAAAATTGTACATATTTTCATCGTATTCCGCGTGTCTTATTATTTCCCCTCTTTAAAAAGAACAAAAGAGGGGAAATAATAAGACACGCGGAATACGATGAAAATACGTAAAATTGGCAAAATCGACGTTGGTTGGAGAGTGTATCTGTGTGGAAAACGCAGCATTTTTGCCTTCCGTTGGTTTAGGAGATATTTATAAAGTACTCGTGGGTAACTCCTAGGCAAGAGACACAAGCGAGGTGACTTGAGACAATCACGTGTCACGAACTCCGAAGGCTACAGGACCAAAGCAGGTAATGCAGATGTGTGGCTGTGACCAAGGCAGGAGGAAGGAGCGGACAAACAGGAGGATGCTTGCTCTTCTAGAACACTCGAATTTAATTGAAAAAAAAAAAAATCACCCACGGCCTATTGTGGGCTTCCATGTTTCCATCCCTGCAACATGAGGAAGAAGTCAACCCTTCTGGAAAAGTTTTGTTTGAAATAAACCTTGAAGAGGGGTAAGGTTTCCAAAACAGAAGACTAAAAATGAATAAGAGCAGGAAAAGACATTTTCACCCGAAAATTCTTACCAACAGAAGCCCAAGTTGCTCTAGGAGAGGAACTTCTGTGAGTTGGATGAGGTCTTGAATACTGGTGGGAGGAGTATGTCCAGAATAACATTCCAGATTGCCTCCAAACTCTTCTTTTCCCAGGGTCCTGTGGCTCCCAAATGGCCCTCCCATCCTTCCTGTCCCTCTGGCCCAAACCTAGGAGTCATCACCTTTCACTTTGTTTCTCTCTCAGACCCCAGGGACGGGGTCAGATGTTACGGAAATGAATCTCACACACTGGTGGAGAGAAACGGTTCTTTTTAAGAAAAAGACTATAAATCTGAGTTCACAAGTGAATATTGATTTTGGGTGGGCTTGTGCAAGTGGCAGGGAGCACCCCTCTGCAGACCCTTTACCATAGCCATCCTTGGCATCCATGGCCTCTGTCTTCAAAAATATGTCTCAAGTTCAACTGCTCCTCCTGACATCCACCACTCCCTCTCCAAACCAACCCACCACCAGCAATGGCATAGTTGCCTACGCTTCTGGCCCTAAACTCTCCCCCTTGAAACTCTCCCCCCTTGCTCCGCTGCCCTCTGTTCCAAACATGTCAGACACAATGATCCTTTTAAATCGAAATCTAATTACATTATCCCTTTCCCCTAAACCATTCATGGCTATCCATCCCACACGGAATAAAATCCGAAGTCCTTCCTGTAGGCTCCAGGGTCCTTGTATATAGCCCCTGCTCACGTCTGCCACTGTCCCCACTCATCACTCCATTGTAGCCATTCCTATACCAAGTCCAACACTCCACTGCCTTGAGGACTTTCTAATTGTTTCTCCCTCTGCCTGGACCACTTTTTCCCTAAATATTTTCATGTTTGTCTCCCTCACTTTATTCAGCCTTAGCTCAAATGTTGCCTCTGATGACTCTCTCTAAACGCACCACCTTTTAACCTCTATCCCCTTACTTTATTCACTTGATATCCCATTATCACTGTTTGCTTTATTATTATTTATTCATTTGTTGTCGTGTAGTGCCCTCACTGGATGTAAACTCCGTGAAGGCAGGGATTCTGCCTGCTTTATTTGCTTCTGTTTTCCCAAAGCCTAACCCACTACCTGCCACAGAGAATACTGTGAATCCTTCTCTGGAGAAATATGATGTCTTCCAAAGCCTCCACTATTTTTAGACCTGATGCCTAGCATTTAATTTAAGAAATCATTCCAAGTGTTTCAAGAAACAAGACCAGAAGGAGAAAAAACAGACAACAGAAAGAAATTGAAATTTCTTTGAAATTATGAGGCACAAACCCTGTGTTAAGTATAATTAATATGTTTAAGGAAATGGACTGGACATATGGGACATGATGAAGGTACAGATGAAGTATGGTAAAAAGGCCTAACGTGAGATGAGTTCAAGGCAAAGAAGACAGGGGGTGTTTGAAGAGATACTGGCTAAGAATTTTCCAAAAACGATCAAGTACACATCGTTTACACAAGTAAACGATCAGCCACAAATTCGGTAGACTCTCCAATCCCCAGATGGAGATACCTACAAAGAAAACCACAGTTGGGCCCATCGTAGTCATGCTGCTAAAAATGACAAAGTGGGAATCTTCGAAAACAGAAGGAGGGGAAAGAAAGACGGAAAAGGAGAGTAAAGGAAGCTGGAAAAATAGGCACTATCCTCAGAAGAACAAGAAGAATGACAAATTGGTTCCCAAGAGATAACACTGGAAGTCGGAAGACAATGTAATAGCGTCTTTAAAGCACTACAAGAAAACAGTTGCTAAGGCAGAAATCTATACAGGTGAGCATATTCTTCAAAGATGAAGGCGAAATTGTAATTTCCAGATAATTCTGAGAAAAATCTGCTACCCACGGACCTGAATTAAGAAACGCTAAATGAACTTTTTCAGGCAAAGGGAAAATTATTGCAGTCAGATGCACAGAAATGTAGGGAATGAACTTCCCGCCTCTCAACATGGCACGGGCCTCCTCCCTCAACAGCACCCTGACTCCCTCTGCAGACCTCCTGACTTCAGCTCACCCTCGGTCTGGCCAGCTGCCATAGGAGCCTCACTCTGCTTCCTGCTTGCCCAGTGACTCCAAACCAGCTCCTACTGGGGCAAACCAGTCAATTTCTCTGCTATCAACTGGGCTGAACTACACCTTCTCCAGTGAGGTCCGAACTGCTCTCATGTTTGTCTTTCCCCCTCTGAGAACTCTCTCAGCTATAGGATACCACCTAGAGCTTCCTTATACTTTATAGTCACTCTTAGGTTGAGGCCCAGAAATTTCCACATAGACCGTACTTATCATGCCAATAGCCACCCTGTACTGTTCCGCTCTAGGTACGAACCACTTGCTCCCTGCTTCTGCCACAGCGTTGACTTTGGAAATGTGTTCTGAGAGTGTCTAATGAGTCCCAGAGGAAAACCGATTCCTGTAGGTAGTGGAACATTCTTTCTTTCTTTCTTTTTTTTAAGATTGTTATTTATTTATTTGACGCAGAGAGAGCACAAGCAGGGGGAGCAGCAGGCAGAGGAAGAGGGAGAAGTAGGCTCCCCGCTGAGCAGGGAGCCCACTGTGGGGCTTGAACCCAGGAACCTGAGATCATGACCTGAGCTGAAGGCAGACGCTTAACCAACTGAGCCACCCAGGTGCCCTGAGTGGAACATTCTTAAAGTAGGGTGGAATATTTATAAAAGGGTGTACTCTCCCACAAATGAGAGCAAGGTGGACCTTGATGCAGGCAGAAAGGCTGGGAAGCTGGCACACCTGCAAAGGGTTTGACTTTTTTGCCTTAGGTTCCAGAAACAGTGATTTTCAAAGTACAGGTTGAACGTAGCGGTGGGCATTGCTGTATTCTAAAGTGTGGAGACGGTTAATAAACTCGGATGCCTAGCTTGTTCGTGGTGCCTCAGAGGGTTTTGTAATGGCCAGCATGAGGCAGTCGTAACCTGGAAAGTGTCTACATCTGTCCCAGATGAGAGACTGAAGCAGAAATTAAAAATTCAGCGGAAGGAAACAACTGGACCAGAGATGGCCAGAGATGTGTCAGCTTTTGAGAATCCTTGGAAATATCTGGGGAAAGCTGGGATGGTCATTCCAAGCATACTGTTTTGAAAATTAAGAGCTGTAACCCCATAAGTTCAAATACTGAGGCATACCCAAGAGATATCTATGTGTCACCTGCATTTATGAACTGACTTTTTTTTTTTTTTTACCAAGTGGTAAAATGGTCAGCCAGGAAGGAATTTACCAGAGTTGTATTTCTAATTACACTTTCTGGAGCTGTATTTCTAATTACACCACGGCCAGATTTCCAGTCATTTTTATTTTCTGGTAACATACGAAAAAACGAATCTAAATTGGTAGACGTCAGTAGCCAAGGCTTTCCTCATTTTGAAAGCAAACTCTTACTTGATGTCACCTACCAAAAAAGGAACAATTTAATTGTTTTTTTTTTTCAAGGCATATAGATTTGGTTACCAGGAAACACGGTTAGGGGCCATTAATTAAACTAGACGCACGTGGATAGCCTTTGTTCACATGGATTCCTGATTGTACGAAGAATGGAAAAGTGGTTAATTTTTTGGACTTTGGCATGACCATGAGATGAAAAAGAAGCAAATTCTCCCTGTGCAGGCCTCTGGGAGGTGTTAGGATCATGGGGACATGCTGATGACAGTGTTCAAAATATTGCTGGGACGAATCCAGAACTTGCTCCTGTGTGCTCTCAAGATGGCGATAAAGTGAGAGGCCTTTCCTGGAACCGGTTTCTGGTCATCTGGTCTGACTTCAGCTGTCAGATAAAGAAAATAATCACCAGTCAGCTCAGAAAATAATTCGAACATCAGATATATTTTAATGTATCTTCCTCTCTATGATAGTATTGTTATTAAGCTAGATGTTTCTAGTAGGGGTGGGGCGAACTCTCAGTGAGACACAGGAGGGTAACAGCATCCTCTTTGTATTTTTCCAGGAGTTCTTAGTCTCTGTGACTAAAATTTGAATATGGCCTCTACGGTTTTGCAAATAACGTTTTCATATCCATCTGAGGCTTGGGAGCACTGTGGTGCGGGGGGTGTTGAAGCCAGAGGGACTTGACCTTCCATTCTCGTGTGGCCGTCTCTGTGTGCTGAGTTCCCGGACCTGCTCCTTCATACTTCGATGGGTGCTTCCGGCTGCAGGTAACCGAGAGCCAAACCCAGGCTGGCTTCCGTGAACAGGGAATCTGTAGTCTACTCATTGGAAAAGAGACCTGAGGGAGGACGGCTGTCGGGGTTCTCTCGGTCCATTGGCTGTCTCACCATCCCTCTGTCATGGTTCTGCCTGGGCCCTCCTATGTGCGTGTCTTCCTCCAACTGCAATGAGACGGGTGGGTCGGTTGCCAGGGATCACACCTGCCAACCCGACGATAGCCGTACCCGTTATTTGCTTAGCAAAATACTTCGGTACCTGTTGATAAGTAACTATTGCTCTGAACCTGCTAAGTGCTCCCAACATCAGCTGCTATAGCTCCCCGACCCCCAGAACCTTCCCCTGGTCCAGCACTAACAGGGCGATGTACAGCACACTGGGGAACTCTAGACCCTGCTTTGGCTATATCCAACGTCCATCACAATAAATAGGCATCAGTTCAACATATGTTAACATTTGCAGGAGGACAGCCTGTCTTTCTCTATGGCTTTATTACTTCTTTTACTTATTTCTCAGAGAACACAAGTGGGGAAGAGGCAGAGGGAGAGGGAGAAGCAGGTTCCCTGCAGAGCAAGGAGCCCAATGCAGGACTGGATCCCAGAACCCTGGGATCATGGCCTGAGCTAAAGGCAGACACTTCACCGACCGTGCCACCCAGGCACCCTGTGACCTTGTTAGTTTTAGAACAAAGTTCAGATCCGGTCACCTGCAAAGGGGATCGGGTTACCCCTAAGGTGAGTGGGAGGGAGGACTTCCCCGCTGGGTCAGAAAGGGATGGATATTAGAACAAAAGTCAGAATGTGCTCGTTGTCGGCATTCTCTCCCAGACCACAATCCGGTGAGGACCCAATGACATCGGGGGGTGCATTTCTAGAACCGAGTCTGATTCCCTGGCTCCCGAGAGGTCCTCGACAGATGGCGGTTAGCCACGCTCAAAGCAGTCATAGTGGCATCGCTGTTGTCAGGAACTGGGAAGGGCCTGAGATTTCACACCACTTGCGAGCTTCACCAGT
Source organism: Mellivora capensis (assembly GCA_004024625.1). Classification (NCBI taxonomy): domain Eukaryota; kingdom Metazoa; phylum Chordata; class Mammalia; order Carnivora; family Mustelidae; genus Mellivora; species Mellivora capensis. Next base: position 15,162 of record PISX010028479.1, on the reverse strand, counting down.
TAGCCTGCCGTCATTCAGCGGATCTTGGCAAAGGACACCGCGCTCGTGGGGCAGAGACATGGAACCTCAGTACTGGGAGCTGTAGCCAGGGTATCAGCATTTTCCTGGGTCAGGTCCTTGAGGCCCGAGCCCCACAGGGCCATTCCAGGAAGACCCCATGACCCTCTCCATGTGCAGCGAGTTGCATTTCAAGAGAGGAACCCAGAGCGCAAGAAAGCCCAATGTTTTCTACGCGGTGCGGGAAACACACCTGCCCTTTGCTCCGGAGGGAGGCAGGATCTCTGTTCTCGAAGGCTGTACTCCGTACAAACCTTCTTGAGAAGCTATTTCAGAACAAAGGCAGCCAGTGCCTCTTTTCACAAAGCAGGCGGCATTTTGAGAGACGCCAGGGAGAATTATCTCTCAGTAGTTGCTTTTGGGTGGTGAGTAGAGAAGTTGAACTAGTTTTCCATAGCCGGAAAGTGTAATGTTTCTTACTTGGGGCATTTGACTAGTCCTCTGTTAGAGTAAGAATTGCACTGTGTATGGTATGTTGGTGGGGGACCAAATGTTCCTGGGCTCATATATCAGAAGTCTTTTTTTTTTTTTTTTGAGATTTTATTTATTTATATGAGAGAGAGAGAAAGAGAGCATGAGCAGGGGGAGTGGCAGAGGGAGAAGGACACTCCCCACTGAGGAGGGAGCCTAACACGGGGACTCGATCCCAGGACCCTGAGATCATGACCTGAGCTAAAGGCAGACACCCAACCAACTGAGCCACCCAGGCGCCCCCCAGAAGTCTTAATAGATGAGGTGAACTTACTATGTGTGATCAGTATCCATGAGGACGACTCACAGTGAAGTGTTCACCGGTCCCTGGGGCAGCTCTCACTGGCATGTCTGACAAGTGACCCAGGCAAGCAGAAACTCAGGCCCGAACGTGGAAAATCCAACACAACACTCATCCACAACCAGATAACTTCTCCTCCCCTTAAATTAAATGGACATGGAAGAGGTTGGATGAATCCGAAGAGAGGAGGATTGGCTTGTCTGGGAAAAGACAAGCAAGACAGCAAGACAGAGGGTGTTCAACCGGAGAGATCCATAGCTACTCAAAGCCAATATTTAACCATGAACAAAGAGATAGAAGGTTTTCTGTAAACATACAGCAGCGCCGGACCTCCACTCGAATACCACAGCAGAAGGCGAACTTTGCTTCTCTGATTCATCAGTAAATGGTGCAAGATGTGCTTGCTTAAACACCTTTACTGATGAGGGCAGCCAGGTGATGCTGTCCCTGGGGTGTCTGACTCTTGGTTTCGGCTCAGGTCATGATCCCAGGGTCCCGGGATTGAGCCCCTCATCGGGCTCCCGGCTCAGAAGTGAGTCTGTTTCTCTCTCTCCCTCTGCCTCTCTGCCTGCTTGTTCTCTCTCTCTCTCTTTCTCTCTCTCATAAATAAATAAAACATATAAAAAATAAGAAAAAAAAAAGAACACAGTCCACTAATGTGACTCGTGAGTATTCAGGTTATTAAAACAGATAAATTCAGAGCGGTGTTTGTAATTTTTCAGGAATGAATATGGAGCCTCAGTTTTGTATTGTGTTCCCCCACAACATTGATATATCCCGTACTTGGGAAAAATCATATGCAGGTAAAATTGGTAATAAATGCTCCGCCCCCTTTCAAGGTATAATATTGCGCAAGCAAGTACCTGATGGGGAATGTCTGTCGTCCCTTCCCCACAACACGGGCCTTGGGATAGATGGGGTATCGTGGCCTAGTCCCAGCTGGCTCTTTCTAAGAAATGAAGTCTTTCCACGACAGAGACTCTGTTCCTAAAGTAAGTTCCCTATTCATTATTCAAATCCATCCGCATCCCTGGGAGTTCAGCAACAGAAGATCCTTTGCTTTAGGATGGCAAAGTATAAATAGTTCCGTAGGAGTGAATGCCCATATTCTCTCATAATATTGAAGGCATTGGAATGTAGCTGTGAAACAGGTTTCACGCTGTTGTACCATTTCTTGGGGGGAAACAAAAATGACTTGAACTAATTCATCCCTTCAAGATCTAATGAATTTAACTGCTCCTGTTTTGAGCCTGGCTTCCAACCATACGCCCGATTAACCTGGCTTTATTTAAAGTGGGGAGGCGTGGAGATGATCAAGTCAATGAAGAAGGCACAAAAACAGAAACATAAAACAATGTTGATGAAGTCAGCTTTTGAGAGGAGTGGTGGACCTGGGGAGAAGCGCTACCTCTCCGGGCCAGCCTACATTTGAGAGCGAACGTGGACATGGTGATACGGAGGGACTGATTTCCTTCACAGCGCAGAGGGGAGAAGAGCATTCCTGCTCGGTCTCTGAAGTAGACAGTCTCACACCCCCTCCGCCTTCCGAGGGGAGAAACACCTTCCTCCAGCACCTTCCCAAATTCCATCACAGAGGACAGACTGTGTGTGTGCGGGGCTGGAAACAGAAAGCTGTCAGCCAGGCATTTTAAATCTAAAACAAGCTTGACTTTGCCTACATACTATTTTGCCCTCGCCCTTCCTTAGATCCAGCTGTCCAGCTGCCTGTCCATCTCCTCCCCGCCCCCGCTCAGCCTTGCTCTTCTGAGATCTCACTCCTGGCCCTTTCCCCATGGTCACTAACAGATCTAGCTTCCTGTCCCCTCTGTCCAAAACTTATCAAAGGAGAATGATGAAGGCCAGGGAGCTTGTGGGCACCTGCGACTCTATGTGTGTTTTGTGAAATGCACTGGTACTGGGAAATCGAGCAATTATCACCAGCTGATAAGTTAAGAATGCTTGTCGTGTGCCCAGCCTTGTCCTAATGTATATTTGATCTGTGCATCAGGCCTGTGTTTCCTTTTTTTATTTAAAGTAAAGATTATTTATTTATTTGTCAGAGAGAGAGAGAGAGCACGTGCGTGTGCAGAAGCAGGGGGGGAGGGACAGAGGCAGAGGGAGAAGCAGGCTCCCAGCTGAGCAGGGTATAATATAATATGATATTTCATATATATTTTTTATTTATGTTTATATTTATATAAATATATTTAGATTTATTTATATATATATATAATATATATATTTGATCCCAGGACCCTGGGCATTCGACGTGGGACTCGATCCCAGGACCCTGGGATCTTGACCTGAGCCTAAGGCAGATGCTCAGCAGAGGGAGCCACCCAGGCGCCCCCAAATAGAGAACATTTTAAAAGGACTAAGTGGACCTCTGTTTCTAGGAAGCTGGAACAGACATGCTTTTCCCTATCCTTCTCAGTAAATACAACTAAAAACTCTAGACATTGTATATAAAAAATAAAAGACTCTGAAGGATGGTGTGAGGAGGTTGGTGGTCTCTGAGCAGCAGGGATCTCCAGAACAACGTGGCATTTGATTTCCTGGGTTTTCTTTCTGCCCTCCTGTATCCCTGCCTTGGCGCGGAAGATGCCATCTGGCCAAGAAAAGCCAGCATGGACAGACACACAGAGGTCCAGGCAAAGCCTACACTCTGTAGCCAAAAGACGGGGGAAAGGGCAGCCTAGTAAGGCAGAGAATTTTGACATAACTTTGCCATTCTCTCCCAGCCGCACACCATGGAGAAAACTGGGGTCCCAGCCCAGCATAGGTTGAGTGGGGTGTCTGCCCTCCCCAAGCTATAAGAAGGTGGTGGAGACTCCCCTCCATGGTGTTTGTAATCATAGTGCTTCCAGAAATTTCCAAACTGAAATGATGAGTTTTCTTTCTTTTTTATGGCTGAGTAGTATTCCATTGTAGATCTGTATTGTCTCTTCTTTACCCATTCATCAGTCAGTGGACACTGAGGCTGCTTCCATAATTTGGCTATTGTAGATAATCCTGCAATAAACATGGGGGGGGGTGACATGTATCCCTTTGAATCAGTGTTCTTGTATTTTGGGGGCAAATACCCAGTAGTGCAATTACTGGATTGTTGGGTTGTTCCATTTTTAACTTTTTGAGGAAACTCCATATTATTAAAAACTTTAATTTTTTAAAAAATGTGAAAAAAAAGGTATGCACAATACACGAGTAGATTCTAATCTGTTTTAGAAGTTCAAACTCTAGGGGCGCCGGGTGGCTCAGTGGGTTAAAGCCTCTGCCTTCGGCTTGGGTTATAATCCCAGGGTCCTGGAATTGAGCCCCAAATTGGGCTCTCTGTTCAGCAGGGAGTCTGCTTCCCCCTCTCTCTCTCTGCCTGCCTCTCTGCCTACTTGTGATCTGTCTGTCAAATAAATAAATAAAATCTTTAAAAAAATGTTCAAATTCTATAAACATCTGGAGAAGAAGGCAGTCGTGGCCAACACCTCTTAGTTTGATGTACCCCCTTCCAGACAACTTTATGTCCATTTATATACATACATACATATTTACAGATCTACATTTAGAAATCTAGTCATTGAAATTTTTTTTATGTAAGTGGCATCGTTCTAGTACTTTTTTAAAAAAGGTTTTGTTTATTTATTTATTTGAGGGAGAGGGCACAAAACTAGGCAGAGGGGCAGAGGAAGAGGGAGAAACAGACTCCCCACTGAGCAGAGAGCCCGATGCGGGGCTCGATCCCAGGACCCTGAGATCATGACCTGAGATGAAAGCAGAGGCTTAACCCACTGAGCCACCCAGGCGCCCCTTAAAGCCTTTTTAAAAAGACATTTTCATGATACTACATGCTCATACATGATATTTACAGTTAGTACAGGTTTTTCCCCCCACTGTTACGGACATACCACACAATTATTCATAAATCAATCACTCTCTTAGGGGACATATTGTTCGTATTCTTTATACATGTGTATGTGTATTTTTCTGGGGTCAATAAATTACAATCAGGATTTCCTAACTGAAAATCATGCACATGTAAAGTGTCGATCCTGAGGGGACCTGGTGGCTCAGTCAGTTAAGTGTCTGCCCCACATCTGGAACCTAGCATCTCCGAGCTGAGAGCCCCGGGCAGAACAGCTCCCCACCTCTGTAGCAACCTTCTCCAGCAGTGTCCTCTGTCAGTCCAATCCTGTCTTCTTTCTGTCTTCTGGAGAGTCTGCAACACGTCCTCCATGTAATGGCAGCTCTTGTCTTCCAGCATTGCTGTAGTACTTTTTTTTTTTAAGATTTTATTTATTTGAGAGAGAGAGAGAGAGAGAGAGCATGAGGGGGTGGTGCAGAGGGAAAAGCAGACTCCTCGCTGAGCGGGGAGCCCGATGCGGGACTCGATGCCGGGACTCCAGGATCATGACCTGAGTCCAAAGGCAGCTGCTCAACCAACTGAGCCACCCAGGTGCCCCAAGCATTACTTATTTTTAAAAATATATATCCTGTTAATTGAAAGGATTTGGGGAGGCGGACCTCTGGGCTCAGGCTGACATCACGTTCTCAGAACCATCAAAAGAAAAACACTGGCTCCGAATCTTTACATAGAAACTCTCTAGGAAATTTTCCTCTTTTGGAAATCTCTGACCCTGAAACCCGCCCATGGGCTCTGTGAAACATCCTGTGTACTGTTAGTTTTTCCGGTGAATGCCTCTAGCTGTGGGTCATGGAGCAGAGGATGGACATTTTATATCACCCTAGTGATGAATGGCTGGAAATCAAGTCCTGGCAGAGTATCAAAGACTCACATCCCAAACGCAAGGGTAAAAGTTCTCTCTCTTGAAAAGGTAGAACGTTGAGCTTGTGTTTTTTTTTTAAATGCTGAGTATATTTATCATATACTTTTAATCTAAGAACCTGAAAGAAAATCTATGGTGCCAGAGAAAGAAAGCCTCCAAAGAATAAAGAATAATTTTTTGGAAGCAATAAAATCTCCTTTAAAAGCTTTGCTTGTTTTAGGGCACCTGGATGGCTCAGTGGGTTAAAGCCTCTGCCTTCGGCTCGGGTCATGATCCCAGGGTCCTGGGATCGAGCCCCAATTCCGGCTCTCTGCTCCGTGGAGAGCCTGCTTCCTCCTCTCTCTCTGCCTACTTGTGATCTCTGTCTGTCCAATAAATAAATAAAATCTTTAAAAAAATAAAAATGAAAGCTTTGCTTGTTTTAAAGAGCAGCAAAATGACCTCGTGCCCCACACGAAACTCTTAAATCTGGACACAGGCATTCTGTTTTCTGTTTCAAGTGCCGTACAAGAGTCCAAGCAAACGTTTTGTCCCACTGGCGCCCTACCTTGAGCTACCGCGGGATTTCACCTGCTCAGATCCGCAGGAAGGGTTCTGGCCACAAAGCCCAGCCTCAAGGCTGGATCTCAGCAAGGCCGCAAAGCAGAGTTGTTGTGTTTTGTTTGTTTTTTGTTTGTTTTTGTTTTTTGTTTTTTGTTTTCTTTTTGGTCTTTTTTAAGCACCCTGGTTCCCCACTTTGGGCAGTCTTTTTCTTCTTGTGTTTTCTTCTGTCTCCCAGCCCTTAAGAACGTCCAGATTCTTTATTAGATTTAGGAGCAAATGAATGGCTTTAGCTTCAGCTTTCTACTGCTTGGAAAATGCCTGCTTGTTAACATATGTGCTGGAATTACGGAAGCCTGGAGTGATCGAGCATGTGTGGAGCAGGTGCGGGGGGACTGTGTGGGCACCTCAAGCGGGTGAGGTGGTTAGAAAGTGCCCCCTTCAGCTGCACACCTGGGTGCTACTTCCAGTGTCTCCCTGGGGCTTTCATCCAGTTGTGGCCAAAACAGGGTGTTGCTTTTGTGCCTCTTAGGTTCAGAGATGAGGTAGGTAGGAGTCAGCCAGGCTGTGAGCAGTTAACCGCTCAGAGATGAGCCTCTCAGAGGCCTCCGGGGAGGAAAGTTGTGAGAATGGGTGGGACCTTGAACCCTCCTCTACCTTCCTTTTAAATTTTTTTAATTTATTTATTTGAGAGAGAGAGAGCCTGAGCAGGGGAAGGAGAGGAGGGAGAGGGAGAAGCAGGGAGCCTGATGGAGGACTCGATCCCAGGACCTGAGATCATGACCTGAGCCGAAGGCAGAGGATTAACCAACTGAGCCACCCCAGCACCCCCTCCTCTACCTTCTTCTTCAACCAAAACAATTCCTTGCTTGTCCCCCCCTTTTTTTTTCCAGTGTAAAATGTTGAAAAAGGGAGTTCTGTGTCCCAATAAAGATGGAAAGTGAAGGTGATCATGTTTTCTGGAACGGAAAAGGGCTCTGCTTCCTTCTTCTCCGAGCTCAGGTGAGTTCAGAATGCAGATGCTACGATGAAATAAGTCTGGGTGAAAGAAGGCTTTGGCCAAAAGTCACATCAGGCCAAGGGCGATTGTGGTGGCCTACAGGAGGGGGCCTGTGCCTTCCACCCTTGGCGCAGGAAAGGTAACGTAGATGAGAGACATTTTCGGTGACCGTGGAAAATCAGGCTGTGGCAAAGGACATGTTGTATTTTAACCCACTCTCCAAGCCTCAGTGTCCTCATCTGTCAAATGGGAGTGATGGCAGGTGCCTCACAGGGCAGTGAGGACAACTGAACAAGTACTATATGCTAAGCTCTCTCTGTCCAGGGTTTGGCCCGCGGTCAGCGCACATGTGGGCCATTGTCACTAAGCATATGCTGGCCTAAGTCCCTCTCCTGTCCCTCATGGGGGAACACATGGCACCCAGCTGGACAGGAGGTGCTGGATACCATTGTTCTTCTCAGCCTGTGTCCTGTGTCCTCCCATCTCCCCACCCGGCACCGTGCCGGGCGTACAGTGAGTTCTGAACGGGTTCTTGTCCATTGCCTCTTAAGTTCTGCGGCTGAGCTTAGACACCCCCTTTTCTCCCGCAGCCCCCAAGATCCTGTGGCTCTACCTGCCCTTGTTTCTGTTTGCTCTTTTATAGAGAATGCCACCTGCATCTAGGCACATTCTGACTTTTTAAAAAAATTTTTTAGAAAAAGAAATTTATGCGATTTGATCTTTTGGTCTACCTACATGAGGTTGAGGAAAAGAAAGGAGAAAAAAAATCAAGTTTTTTTTAAGTGTACCTTTTGAGTCAACTCAGTAAGAACTTGTTTTTTTCCTGCTCTTAAACTATAGGATATTGGGGGAAAAAATGTGGTTTCACTTTGCTTTATATTCTCCACTTGGAAAAAGAGGAGAAAAATGGGTTTTTGAATGCAGTGGTGATTGTTGTGTTTTTATAAGACGATATCAATAAAGAGACATCCCATAAAGTGTATTCAATAGTAGGGACGTGAAGAGGATTGCATTTTTCTCCACCACTGAGTGAATTTTAAGTTAAAAGTAGATCTGATATATGATGAATTTTGTATTTTATCAGATAGCAAAAGAAATCAGTGAGTTCAATCTTCAAATATGCATGATAGGTATTACAGTTAATGTTTAACTCACAAAGGAGTTTTTATGTTTAGCATATACTTTATTTTTTTTTAAGATTTATTTATTTATTTGAGCTGGGACGAGCAGAGGGAAAGGGAGAGAAAGAAACTTAAGCAAACTCCCCGCTGTGCGTGGAGCCGGACGTGGGGCTCGGTCTCGCGACACTGAGATCACGACCTGAGCCACCCAGGAGCCCCAGTTTAACTTATACTTTAAAGACAAATAAAAATGAAATAGTACAGTCCCTTGGGAATACACTGTGTCAGCTTCCTAAAAATGAAATATGTACTTGGTATCATCTAGCAGCTGTACTTATGGGTGTTTATTCCAGAAAAAATGAAAATTTACGTTCACACAAAAACTTGCCCATGCATGCTCATCATAGCTTTATTCACAATATATTGTCCCAAACTGGAAATGACCCCAGTGTCCTTCCCTGGGGCATGGTTGAATAAATCATGCTATGTCCATACTGTGGACCACTACTCAGCCATAAAAAGGATGAATTGCAGATATATGCATCAGGAATTCTGTGGAGGAAAGAAGCCAGTCTCAAAAGGTTACATGCCCTCTGACTGTATTTATGTAACACTTTTGAAGTGTAACAAAATTACAGAGATGGAGAACAAATCACTGGCTGAAAAACCTGTGAAGGAGAGAGGTCTTAGCTATAAAAGGGTGGCACAAGGGAAGCTTGGGTTGATGAAGCCGTTCCGTATTCTGATTCTAGTGGTAAAATTGCATAGAAGTATACATGCACACACACACACACACAAACAGTGTATAACACTGGTGATGCCTGGTGAAGCTCTTTGTCCTCTGCCAACATCAGTGTCCTGGTTTTGGTGTTGAACTCTAGCTCTGCAAGGTGGTACCATTGGAGCAAGCTGGGAGAAAGGCATGTGGGACCTCCCTGCAGAGATATTTTGCAACTGCTGGTAATGCTCTAATTCTTCCCAAGATAAAAACTTAAAACAAAAATACGAAAAGGAAATACAGGAATCCTGTGCAAGATCAATTTCCACTGCAGATGTTAGCTTTTCCTCGATAGACCTATCTAGAAAGGGAGCCTTATGGTATTAGAAATGATATACAGAACATGAGCCTTGGGGGTGCCTGGGTGGCTCAGTCGGGTAAGCTTCTGACTTTTGATTTTGGCTCAGGTCATGATCTCAGGGTGGTGAGATCGAGCCCCAGGGCCGGCTCTACACTCAGCACAGTCTGCTTGAAAGTCTCTCTCTCTTCCTCTGCCCCTCCCCCAACTCATGTACTCACTCTCTCTCACAAATAAATAAATACAAAATTTAAAAAAAAAAAAAAGGTAAGCTTTGGGGCTCAAAAATGTAACCCAACAAACTTTCTCTTTGACTTGTCTCTCTCTCCATCTGCACTTAGCACTTAACACAAATGGAGTCGATTTGACCATAAAAACGTTGCTCTCCAAAATAACAATTACATTTGAATTCCCAAGGATTTTGATTAATCTCTTAAAAATCCAAGAGAGGGGCACCTGGGTGGCTCAGTGGGTTAAGCCTCTGCCTTCGGCTCAGGTCATGATCTCAGGGTCCTGGGATCGAGCCCCGCATCGGGCTCTCTGCTCAGCAGGGGGCCTGCTTCCTCCTCTCTCTCTGCCTGCCTCTCTGCCTACTTGTGATCTCTCTCTGTCAAATAAATAAGTAAAATCTTAAAAAAATTTTTTAAAAAATCCAAGAGAGCTCCCAGCACAGCTGTTAAAGAACACACACACTTGTCCCTATTTTCAGAGAAGGAAAATGAAGCATCAAGTTTCTCCCTACATGCCTGCCGCATACTACAGATTTAAAATTCCTTATTCTCCACACTTCTCTGTATTTCTTTCTCTTCTGTTTGATCCTTTTAAATATTGCATGAGGTGGGTAGAAGAAAGAACAGAAGCAGAAAAATCCCAGGCTGCTAATTTGACCATTCTTCGATGAATTGCCAAGACAATCACACGTAGCCAGGCACAGGTGTCCCCAGTAATTCAGAGACCGCCCTCCCCTTCTCCCCGGTATCGCTCACATATTACACTAAAAGGACACAAAAATGTGAAATTACTTGACAACTCCCCTAAAGCACTATGCCGATGTAAACATTGTACTGTTTGGTCCATTCCGTTCCACAACATTTCATTCTGCTTGTTATCCTGTGAGGTAGGCATCTTATAGATAAAGAAAGCATATCACTTGTAAATTTGCAAAGGAAGCCTAGAGGTGACTGCGTCTGGGGCTCGTCCTGGCCCAGCCACGCTCACGCTGACTCCGCTGTCAGCTTCTGGAGCCATGCTACGTGGTGTGAATCTCAGCTCCGCCACGTGTGAGCTGTGCCTTCTGGGCCGGTCACATGACTTCTCTGTGTCACGGGTCCCTCATCTGTAAATTAAGGGCAGTAGTAACAACCAGTGGATTCTGAGGATCAAAGAACTTCATGGATATAAACCCCTTAATCAGGAGCCACGGATAAGCAACAGACTGCTGCCTGTTTTGGGAAATTAAGATTTATTGGAACAGACCCACACTCATTCCATACGTGTTATCTATGGCTCCTTTCTCACTCTAACAGCGACATTGAGCAGGTGCAACCGAGATCATGGCCCACAGAGCCCAGAACATTTGCCAACTGGTCCTTTCCAGAAAAGTTTGCCATCACCTTGATTTAGTTGAGTACGTGGCAGAAGCTAAGTGCAGTTGTCCCTGTTGCTGTTAATGTTCACACCGAAGGCTTGGAGAACAGACTCCCCCATCACTGAGGGTCCAGCACCATTCATACCTCAAATGATATGTGTTCCGATCATAATTCACTTAAAAATCCTGTGCACTTGGCCATGCCTTAGGCCTGTGTTGGGGGGAATCCTCCTGGTAGAACAGGTCTCTCCTTACTGAGAAAACTGCAGAGTCACTTTAGGTTAATCTTTGGGGGGTATTTTTTGTCAAGAAATCTTGGTTTGGGGCAAAGTTGCAGCATGACTTTTCCGGGACACATCAACCAACGAGTTTGCAAGAGAGCATGAGACAGTGGACTGCTTCCCCCCCACCAACCTTCCGGCCACCTGCTGGGTCCCCATGGTCATGTTCTCTAGGGAAGGGAAGCATCATTACCTAAAAGGCCCTGCTCTTTCTGGGGGACAGGTCTAAAGCTGAGGAAGAACAAAGGGGAGAGATCACAAACTCATCTGGATTTGCAACAGGTGGGAAATGAAATTCGGAATCCTGTCACTGGCCCAGGTAGATCTGGCTGAGTTTGTCTTAGCCCCATTCACAAGGCCGAAACAGATCTACTCTTCCCACAGCCTGCAGGGTGAGCTATGAAACCACAGGTCAGATTATTTCCCTCCCTTGAGTAAACCTCTAGAGTCACCCACCAACTTCTTATTTTAGCATACCATCCAAATTCCTTGACCTTGCTCCATCTCCTTCTCTGACCTTAGTCTGCCCTACCTCTCTCCCTCTATGGAGGCCTTCTTTGGCTGCCAACCCTTGTGCCTGCTTGGCTCCCTCTTGTCCCTGGTTCCTGCTCACGTTTTGGGTCTCAGCCCCAGCCAATTTTCTCTGGAGACCACCCACTCACATTTTCCAGCCCTCCTTCCATTTGAGGTCATTCATCACCCTCATCACCAGCTGAAAGGATCTTGTTGATTTGCTCACTAACTCGGTGACGGTCTGTCTTCCTGCACTAGCACGTAAGTTCTGGGAGAGCCTGGAATTTCTCTTACAAAATCGGTACTTGATAAATAGTTGTTCAGTGAATGAATGAGCTGGCGAGGTTTTTAACCCCACAACTTAAAAAAAAAAATGAAACAAAACAAAACAAAACTGGCCGAGGTAGAAGATAAGAACGCTTCAGGAAACATTCATTTAGGTGAAGGAGCAGTATGTGGTTGGAGTGCAGTCAAGAACTATTTGGAATGTGCTTTCAAAATGCTTCCTTCTAATACATGCATCCTCTCTCCTGCCGGTTAGGCAAAGGACTTGGAGAGTCTGTGGAAATGTGTTTTAACCAGCAATGATACTCCTCCTTGTTAATCTTCCTCAGACTGCTGGGAAACCGAGCAAACGGTTGTAATTGCCCTGAGCACTGAGTCACCTGAATGCCAGCAGGTCGTCATCCTCTTCAGTGTCTCTGGGATCACGCATGCTCCAAAAGTCAAGTCCCTCCTTCAGAAGAAAACACAAATGATTCAAGAACGTTCTTTGAGCTTTTTGTTTATGGCTCCATTTCCTCTATTTTAAAAAAATATGTCAAGTTGGGGCACTTGGGTGGCTCAGTTGGTTGAGTGTCTGCCTTCAGCTCAGGTCATGATCCTGGGGTCCTGGGATCGAGTCCTGCATCCGGCTCCCTGCTCAGCAGGGAGTCTGCTTCTCCCTCTCCCTCTGCCCCTGCTTGTGCATTATCTCCTTCTCCCCCCCTCTCTCTTGCTGTCAAATAAATAAATAAATAAATAAAATCTTTTAAAAATATATGTAAAGTTATTAACATACAGAAAAGACCGTTAAGGAAAATACCCTTGCACCAGACAGTAGTTCTTCAATATTTTCACAAAAACTAAAAGTAGAGTTATTGTAGGGAAGAAATGATGTCCTTAGCCCTTGGAAAGCCCCTCTAAGAGAGTTCTGTTTCTTTTTTAAGTTTTGTTTAAGTACTCTCTACACCCAGCGTGGGACTTGAACTCACAGTCACGACCCTGAAATCAAGAGTAGCAGACAGAACCAGCCAGGCGCCCCCAGAGTTCTTTTTCAGTAGTACTAAAATTAAATAAACAGGGGTGCCTGGGTGGCTCAGTGGGTTAAAGCCTCTGCCTTTGGCTCAGGTCATGATCCCAGGGTCCTGGGATTGAGCCCCGCATTGGGCTCTCTGCTCAGTAGGGAGGCTGCTTCCCCCTGTCTCTCTGCCTGCCTCTCTGCCTACTTGTGATCTCTGTCTGTCAAATAAATAAATAAAATCTTTTAAAAAATTAAATAAACATTCCACACAGAATGAGAGATGGAAACAGTCCCTTCAATTATCTACACCAGGGCAAATGAAGGCTGTGGTGAAAACAAGCATGGGGCCCTTCCAGATCCACTCTGAGGACCAAGCATGTCCAGTGCACTGGACAACTGTACACAGATATCACATTGAAAATATTTAAATTAATGTACAACATAAAATGCACAGGTCCATACGTGTGGAAAGCTCTAGATGAACTTCACAAGTGAAAGGCAGAATTTAAGGGAATTCATTGAATTTAGAGAAAAAAAAATGCGTTTTGATGTAACAAGCTCCCAAGTAGAGCCCTTCCTTTCTACTTCATACATTGTTTTTTCAGTTGTGCAGTAAAAGCCTTGCTGCTCTATTCACTTGTTCCTTCACTCATTCGTTCAACAATGACTTTTTCTTTTAAGATTTTATTTATTTGAGAGAGAAAGAGTAGCAGAGGGAGAGGGAGAGGCAGGCTCAATCCCTCAATGTGGGGGTTGATCCCAGGACCCTGGGATCATGGCCCAAGCCGAAGGCAGACACCTAACCGACTGAGCCACCCAGGCACCCTTAACAGTGACTTCTTAACTACCGATTACATCCCAGATGAAATTCTAGGCTCTCACAGAACTTATGTACTGGTGAAGCAAGACAGGCAGTTATCAAATAGGAAAAAAAAAATTTAATTCCAGATTTTAAAATGGAAGTTCTGAATGTCAAGCAAAATATCCAAAAGAATTATAGTCTTGACTAATCTTCAATATTCTTCAGGTGAATTATTTAACATCTATCTGAACAGACCTAGGGAATATTAACTCTGGCGAGAATTCTGAATTTCACACAGACGCAGACTTGAGGGAGAATTTCAAAGTGGAGGATCACAGTTTTACTGCACTGAAAGGATTGGGCTCGGATTTTTTATGGAAGTGAAATAAATGCGGGGCATTTAACCTCATCGTGGAGCAAAACGTATTTTCCAAATGGCGTTTATAACATAAAATGGCTTTTTATGTATTTGGTGCATTAGAAAGATTCATGTTTCGTGAAGTGGCACATTTTGTGTTCTCCACAGGCTGCACACTGAAGGAGAGCCCACCTGTACCCTAGAAAACGCAGGCCTTGTTTGCAGGTTGCTTGGTCTCTGCTGGGTGTGGGGACCTTACATACACCCTGACCTCACTCAAACCATGGATACAGGAATCAAGGGGCTGGTTACCAGATGGAGAGGGCTTGGGGAGCAGGCAGAATAAGGGAAAGGGATTAAGAGGTTCAAACCTTCCAGTTATAAAATAAGGCATGGGAATGAAAAGTACAGCCTAGGGAGTATAGTCGATAATATTGTAATAACTAGGGGCGCATGGGTGGTTCAGTGGGTTAAAGCCTCTGCCTTTGGCTCAGATCATGATTCCAGGGTCCTGGGATCGAGCCCGGCATCGGGCTCTCTGCTCGGTGGGGAGCCTGCTTCCTCCTCTCTCTCTGCCTGCCTCTCTGCCGACTTGTGATCTCTGCCTGTCAAATAAATAAATAAAATCTTTAAAAAATAATAATAATATTGTAATAACTCTGTAAGGTGACAGGTGGTGACCACACTTATCACAGGGATCGTGTTGTAATGTGTGAAAATATTGAATCACTGTGGTGGACACCTGGAACTAATAGGATATTGTACGTTGATTATACTTCAATTTAAAAAATTTGTTTAATGTGTTTTTTTAATTAAATTAACTTTTAATTTGATTTAATTTAATTTAACATCTAATGTATTATTTGCCTCAGGGGTACAGGTCTTACACACTTCACAGCACTCACCATAGCACATACCCTCCCCAATGTCCATAACACAACCACCCTACCTCTCCTACCCACCCCCCCCCACCGCCAGCAACCCTCAGTTTGTT
>PISX010028478.1:0-13240 GCA_004024625.1 Mellivora capensis | reverse complement strand
AGTCTGTTGAAGGGCATCTTGGTTCTTTCCACAGTTTGGCGACTGTGGCCATTGCTGCTATAAACATTGGGGTACAGATAGCCCTTCCTTTCACCACATCTGTACCTTTGGGGTAAATACCCAGTAGTGCAATTGCAGGATCATAGGGAAGCTCTATTTTTAATTTCTTGAGGAATCTCCACACTGTTCTCCAAAGTGGCTGCACCAACTTGCATTCCCACCAACAGTGAAAGAGGGTTCCCCTTTCTCCACATCCTCTCCAACACAGGTAGTTTCCTGTCTTGCTGATTTTGGCTATTCTAACTGGTGTAAGGTGGTATCTCAACGTGGTTTTAATTTGAATCTCCCTGAAGGCTAGTGATGATGAACATTTTTTCAGGTGTCTGATAGCCATTTGTATGTCTTCATTGGAAAAGTGTTCATGTCTTTTGCCCATTTTTTGACATGATTATCTGTTTTGTATGTGTTGAGTTTGAGAAGTTCTTTATAGATCCTGGATATCAACCTTTTGTCTGTACTGTCATTTGCAAATATCTTCTCCCATTCCATGTGTTGCCTCTTTGTTTTGTTGACTGTTTCTTTGCTGTGCAGAAGCTTTTGATCTTGATGAAATCCCAAAAGTTCATTTTCGCTTTTGTTTCCTTTGCCTTTGGAGACATATCTTGAAAGAAGTTGCTGTGGTTGATATCAAAGAGGTTACTGCCTATGTTCTCCTCTAGGATTCTGATAGATTCCTGTCATATGTTGACGTCTTTTATCCATTTCGAGTTTATCATTGTATACGGAAAAGCATCAAGTGTATGGCAAGGGTAGAGACCCAGGGCAGATCCCAAAATGGACCTCAAGGTCATACTGACTATCTTGAATGGAAGCTACTTCAGAAACAGCAGGTGCAAGGACATCACACTGTACTCTGTCCTCCTGAAAGCAGGAAACAAATCTCCCCATGAAAGGTACCTGACCAGGATGAAGAAGTAAAAGACATCCTGACACCATGGATAGGGACCTTAGAGTTAAGAAAGCTAGAAAAACAAATCTTGCTACTTTTTTAGGAAAATCTGCTACCTCAGCCCAAATTCCAATTAGAATCCCTTCCTAACTAAAGCTCCCAAACACGTATTTTCTTTTTTTTTAATTAATAAATTTTTTAAATTTCCTTTCAGTGTAACAGTATTCATTGTTTTTGCACCACACCCAGTGCACTATGCAATACATGCCCTCCCTAATACACACCCCCAGGCTCCCCTAAGCTCCCACCCCCCGCCCCTTCAATACCCTTCAGGTTGTTTTTCAGAGTCCATAGTCTCATATTTTCTTTATCCTGTCAATTCCACACACATTTCTTGTCTCAGTATAAAAGGTGTAAATCTGTCTGCCTTGGTCATTTCTTTGGGTCTCAATTTCATCATTGAGCTTCTATGTTCAAGAAATAAACCTTCAGAGTTTTTCTCCTGTTATCTCTGCTCTTATCAATTTAATTCCAATACAAGTGGAAGACCCTGGGAGGAAGAAGGAACTGTCTCCCTCCCCAAAGCAAGTGTCCAGTCCCTAGGCCATCTCAGGGACCCCATCCTCTGACCCCTCTGAGCAGCAGTCATTCATCCTCTCATTTCTGCATTCACACAGAGCCTACCTTCCCAGCAATCCACATTCCACGCACAGTGGTTCCAGAGTCTGAATGGCCAGGTCTGAAATGCGCTGCAATACCACAGCGAGGAAAGAAGTTCTCACCTGTATTACAAGACAAACATCTGAAAAGAAGCCACCTGCAAAGAAAAGGGCTCACAGGGACCTATAACCTGTTCCTCCCTCCTCAGTGAGCCTGGACAGAGCAGAATTCTGGCAAAGGGTAACTAAAGTGCACATACTCTGAGCGACATGAGGGTCTGACAGGGGTGGCTGTGCTGCAATTTCTGACCTAGTACTGATTGGAGCACGATACAAAGGGTCTGTTTAGAACCTACACTCTACACACTGCAGAAATGCTACCAAATGATGGTCCTAAAGCCAGGACAGGGCCAAGAAGGAAGGGACACATAATGTGTGAATCCCCCGAGGCCTTATCTGTGCTGACTTGTACCACACTAGTTCTGCCTCACATTTGAAAAGAAAAATGCTTTCCATTGTAGTGAAGGAGTCTGCGAAGCTGTGTCTGATGGCTCTGGGGCCTCCTGCACGAACTCCTGCTTGCTACTTGGTATCCCTCACTAACTGGTAATGAATCACCTGCTGTTAAAAATTGTGTTTCATGTGAGTCTGACTGACATTCTGGGTCTCTGCCATCACTACCTGAGCCGAAGGTGTGCGCCCTGTATTCCTCAGGAAGCAGAAGAGCTGGTAGAACCCATGACTTGCTCTACAGCATCATGATCATCCTGACTTCCAGGGGCTAAACACAGATGGAATAAATGATTTAGCCAAGCCTTACAAGTGCACAGCCATGCCACAGTTACTGGTGAACACGCAGAAGGAAACTGTCCAAATAATATTTGTGACAATTTACACAATTCTGGAGTCTCTTATAGACAAGGCATGGACACCATGGGGAGCAGATTCCTAACATTAGAAAAATGTCACAGAACAATCCTGAACTTGTGTTTGGTCTCTTAACTGATTTTTTTATTTTGGCATGGATACCAGAGGTCTTTGTTCTCTATAACTTACTTCCATGAGTTGTAAACATCCAAATGCCATTCACACATTCACTTAAAGGAAATAAATATTTTGCCCCAGGTCTGTGTGTCCTTAAGAGCAGAGAAGGACTTGTTCACCCAGTACAATAGGCTCTGTAATGTCATGAGACCTTGAGGGTTTTGCACCAAAGATAGTTCACTTGAGGGAATTTAAAGTGACCATTTGGGTATAACTGTCAGGATGTGGCTGAAACATAACGGAAAGCAGGAAATTTGTCACTTTCGGGATAAAAGTGTACAGAACTGTTTTCCTACTGCCATACAGGAAGCATCACTATGGTGTCAAGATACATCCCAGGTGTAGATTTCAAGTAAGAATACTGTGATGTTCTTAGTGATACAGAGAGAACATGACCGTGTGCTTATCTCCCCTGAGTGTCATTTCCAGCCCCCACATGCTGTCTCTCCAGCAAGATCATGTGGCATGAGCATGACCAGCTCAGGGTTCAAGGCACTCGGGAGGCTGATTAGCCTTCAGTTTAGGGAACAGTAGAGTTGTTATGTATATATGTCCAGCCACACACAAATACAACTACCTGCACTGGGCTGTGTGCAGAACTCGGAACTGTGTGACACTTACTTCATAATGAGATGGCTATCTATAAAGCTTAGACACACAGAGATCTTTAATAGCTCACATACATTTTATTTTTTTCTTTAAGTTTTCTCCTGGTGAAAGTGAGTAAGCTCCACGGAACATGCGATTTCCTGGGAAACAGAGGCCATTTCTCTTACTTTCATGTGTCCCTGCATTCAAATTGCCTGGGGCCTTGGGCAGATGTGAGATACAAGCATTGATTAGTTGAGGCCTGGATCAAAAAATTTACAAAATGCTACAAAGAGAAGATCTAAATGTTTCCCCCTTTGAAATTTCTGCTGCATCATTGTAGATAGATGATGTAGAATATTAAGTAGTAACTGAGTCATGTACTGTTCAGAATCAATAATGTCCTAGAGTCATGTTGAATGCAGGGGGTGGCTCAAAGCTGCGTAACCGGCTTGTGACCTCACATGGGTGCTCCTCTGACTGCAGCACAACATGACCCGTAAGCACTGTCTGCTTTCGGCAGCTGCTGCTCAGCATATCAGCAGCAATGCACCAGGCTGAGCCCCTGTGTGACAGGAACGCCTCACACAGGCTGCATAACACCACTGTCACACTGCTCACATCACACCAGGCCTCATATCTGAATGGCTAGATCAGAAGTGATGTTACCAAATTTCTCTTCCATCTACAAATATGCTGTTCCCACAGATGCCCCTAATTCTGTGAAAAAGCAATGATACAGTCAACCTATGGACCTGGTAATACAGCCATGATCCAAATACAAGAATAACTGACATTCCTCCAGCAGTTGCTACAAAATGCTAAAATGTTAATATTTCTTACAGCTTGTTAGTGGTTCATGTTCTTCTTTTGTCTATGCCTTCATATTATGTGCATAAATGTCTTTTTTGCACTTAGAAATGGAATAGAATTCCCAAATGGGAGTGAAATAGGAAAAACCCCTGGAGCTCTCTAAATACTAATGTGAGGAAGAGCTCGGGCAGCCTGGTGGGGGCACATGGTTGAGTGTTGGACCCGTGATTTCAGCTCAGGTGGTGATCTCAGGTTTGTGGGACCGATCCCAGCATCAGGCTGTCTGCTCAGGGTACAGTTTGCTTGAGATTCTTTTTCCCTCTCCCTATACCCCTGCTGCTCATGCTCCCTCTCTCTCAATTAAATAATAAATCCATATATATATATATATATATATATATATATATATATATATATATCCATAAGATTTGGGAACAAAAATCAGCATCTCAGGAAGTTGTGTGAATCCATGAACTTGGATTTTGACCACTCATTTGCTAAAAGAATGCGGTAAGAAAATTCCCTTGAGACTTATCACAGGAAATTTTAGATGATCCACGTAGGTCACAAACATCTTAATCACTCTGGCATTCAATGTCTTCCATCAAAGGGTCTTCCCTGCCCAGTCATCTGGAGGCATGGCCCCTGCAAAACACCTTCTTCATTGCCCCCGTCACATCCTTGTTCCGCAGAGTATATATGATGGGGTTGACCGTGGGCGTGACGATGGCGTAGAACAGAGAAACAAACTTGCCCTGATCCTGAGAGTATTTGTTGCTGGGCTGGAGGTAAGCATAGATGGCAGTGCCATAGAACAGGGAGACCACTGTGATGTGGGACCCACATGTGCCAAACGCTTTCCTCTGCCCTGCAGATGACTTTATTCTCAAGATCGCCCTGGCGATCCAACCATAGGAGAAGATGATTAATGTCACAGGTATGAGGAGAATGACCACACTGGCAAAGAACATCTCTGACTCATACACAGTGGTATCAACACACGCAAGCTTGAGCAGTGCGGGGATCTCACAAAAGAAATGTTCTATTTTATTTCTCCCACAAAGTGGTACAATGAAGATGAGCGTTGTTTGCAATGCGGAGTTAAGAAAACCAAAGAACCATGATGCAGAAGCCATGAGGGCACAGAGACATGGGGTACATGATCATGGTGTATTGCAGGGGCTTGCAGATGGCTGCATAGCGGTCAAGTGCCATGACCCCTAACAGAATGCATTCCGTGCATCCCAGCCCTAAAGAGATGAAGAGCTGAGCCACACAGTCTCCAAATGAGATAGACTTGTCTGCTGTCCTGAGATGAACCAGGAGCTGAGGGACAGTGCTGGTCGTGTAACACAGGTCCAGAAAGCTGAGGTTGGAGAGGAAAAAGTACATGGGAGTCTGAAGATGTGGGTCCAGTTGGGCCAAGGCAATGATGGTAGTATTTCCCAGCAGAGTGAACAGGTAGAAGATCAGGAGAACCACAAAGATGAATAGCTCCAGTTGAGGCCAGCCAGAGAACCCCAGCAGGATAAACCCAGTGAAAGAACTGCCATTTTTCTGTTCCATCCTCTGTTAGCACATCTTTCCTGCCTGGACCAAGCATTTAGCAACTTTTAAAAGAAATCTTTAAAAAAAAATAAAGTTGCGACAGGGGAGGTGGATCTGTCATAAGACATGGCCACAGAATATTAAAGGTAGTATTTAAGTAAATGACTGAAATTGACATAGCTTATACTAATTTAGTTCCACATTATCACGAATAGTGAATCATTAATATGTAATTTAAGAAAATGAAATAATGGACATTGTGTTGCCATCAGTCATAAATATTAAAAGTCTTTCAGTCTGAGCTTAAAGACACTTAAAGTACTGTAAGTTTGTACATACATTCTAGAAAGAATGGGGATGAGGGAAAAAGAAGGAGAGCAATCAGGAAGAATCAGAAAGAGAATGAGGGAGAGATGTTACTGCAAATACATATCTCATGATTATACACAATTGGATTTGTACACGCCTCACATGCAATAGAATACAACATAATCTCAAAAATACATTCAGATATAGGAATTTATTAACTGGGATGTACATATACAAATATTTCAGTTACATTCAAAATATCTTTAATAGTTCTACGTATGAACATTGTATGTATTAGAGAGATATGGTATCTCTCTAAGATACTAACTATATTTATGAAAGCTACAGGTTTGTTTGGATTCATTTTTGTATGGTAGTAAAACAAATAAATACTCAAATCAGAGAGAACCTGAAAACACCACCACCATTCAATTCCACTGCTTAACTTTTGTCCTAAAGATGCTTAAAATCACAGTAACAGTTTAACCAGAGCTCTGGAAATTCCTTGACCCTGCATAGTCAGGGGGAATCAGAACTCTAAAATCCACTGGCCATGACATTCCTCTTCCTTCTGCAGATTTCTACTCCAAACATTACCAAGTAGAGCACATGAAATTCCTAAAAAACATGGGATTATCCACTATGAACATTCTAATCAGAATAAACATTTTAAAAATTTACCCAATTGTGTAATCTATGTACAAAGTGTAATGCTTTACATCACTCCCTATGGTAAAATCCCTATGCTAAAATATTTAAATAGATAAATACATAGGGATAAGGACAAATATATTCTCAAAGCAATGACAGGTAAATACCTATAATGGAAGGCTTTGAGTACTACAAAGAAAGTCTTAGAACAGGATATTCGGGTATTATGTAAACTCTCAGATACCCGTCAACATTAGGTTAGTACCTTCTCGAAGCTGTCTTGCGGAGTTAATGATGCTGAATCACACACGTTACCAGTGCTCAGGTGAGTCTGATGACCCTATTCTTCCAGCTGCTTAATACTGAAGAAGCAGTTATAAACCAACCAAAGAGGCAACAGAAAATGAATATTTCAGCTCTATCATGTTCAAATGCTTAAGCATACAGTTCATTTCTTGTTCTTCTAAGACTAAATATCTGAATCAGGTTTCAGGGCAGACCCAATGCTGTGTGGAAGAAATCGGTACAAAACTGGCATAAAATAAGTATTTATGGAATCAGAATAGAGGATACAGTATTTCACACTATTTTATACTCCCTTGGATTTCCCGTAGAAATGCATTCAGTTGTATCCACAGAGAAGAAAATCTATACACAAAAACTTTCTTAATGGAATTAGTTATAAAGGTATCTGAGACAGTGTAAACGTGCAACAACAGGGAATGTGCCCGGACTCACACCTGCTCAAAAGAGCAAATAAAAACAAACCACGGTTCAGTTTCATGCACACATGCACAAATACAGATAATTGATCTGAAAGAAATTGCTGGCGTTTTCAAGGTGTCTAATGAAGGCATTACTCACCAAAGTCAGGAGGACAAAAGGGAAACGTTAACTCATCCAAGGAAAACACCAATATCATATTGTACCATCACAATAAATAGTGATATATTTTAACGTTATACTATCAATAAGGACTAAGAAGGAAGGAAAGAGAAGACAAAATTCTAGTGAGCTGAACTTGTACAAATGGTTTCCTTCTTTTCCAGATTATATATGTATGTGTATGCGTGTATACATATATCTAAAGAATGCTGAGTGGCTTCTATCGGACAGGACAAAAAGGATTATGACTTTCAATTGAAAAATAAAGTACCAGGCAAAGGAGATGCGCACTAAAAGAGACAAAAAGAATGGGATTGTCTGTGAAGGTAACAATTGCTTCCAGTGCCTTCCTGGAGAGAACCCTGGGAGGGAACAGGAATACTCTTGTCATAGTCCACTGTCTTCTTCTTCTTTTCCTTTTTTTTCCACATTACATCTAGGAAAACTATTCCCCTTGAGCAGCACTGGACCTGAGAAAGAGCAGGCTGCATAATGCATTCTTCGGATCTCAACAGCTGGTGCTGCTGATCTGGCTCACTTTCCTCCCTTCCACCTCCCCCACTCAGCATCCGTCCCTCTCCAATCTGTGTGCACCACCACAGAACACATCTTCCCAGAGAAAGGACATATGTAGCCTAAGCTTAAATGAAAAACTTCATTTCGTCTACTTCTGACCACATTAAAGACCTGTGTGACTAGACCAAAAACCATCATCTCTACGTAGGTAGGTATCAAATGCCCAAATGCAGTAAGAGACATTCATTCCTCTTGGACAAACTAGGTAAATAATCCTGGCTGGACAGTAAACACACCCATCCTAGGTAGGGAGCACAGAATGCCGTCTCTAGCAATTATCATGATGTGAGACGGTGGAGGCAACTCCAGCTACAAAGCCACACATAAATTATTATCTTGCATACGAAACCATACATCCTTGAGAAAAGCACAGGTTATACGTTGAGAGAATAAAGAGTTATTAGGTGAAATAAAAATAAACAGATTCTACAAAATAGAAACGAGGGTGGGGGAGCCAGGTGGTGGGTATTGTGGAGGGCACGCATTGCATGGAGCACTGGGTGTGGTGTAAAACTATGAACTCTGTTACGCTGAAAAGAAATAAAAAAAAAATAAAATAAAAAAAAAAGAAAAAAAAAAAGAAACAATGGCATTTTATGTAATAATCACCATCTAAAAACAATAAAGTGGGAAATGACATCTCAAAAATATGCAATTCTACAATAAAGATTAAGAGAACAGACATCTGATGGAAGAGGTTAAATGTTTTCTACCAGCACATGGAAGCTGATAGAGCCATTAGCGCTTGTTCAACGCTGACACATAAGTCTAAAAGTTTAAGTGGAAGAGACTATATTTCTTGAAAATCACATACTCAGTAAGGGAACTACACATTTTAAAGACCAATGATCTCACGAAAATGTCTGTATTGAGCATATTTCAAATATTTACAGTCACCGACATAACTGACAGACAAACCCTGCCGTATCCAGTCCCTGAATGAATCCTGAAGTGGTGTTGACAGTGGTAGAACGAATCACTATTGCTTAAATAAAGCTTCTGTCCCCTAGGTCTGAGCTGACCCCATTTATTCTACAACAAGCCCCCATGGGCAATGCGGGATGAGCTAGTGAGGGGGAAGGCAGCTATCACAACACTGGAAATGACAGGTCGCATGAACATGGACGGTGCTTTCCACCAGGTTCCATGCGAGAAGAGGATCAGGTAGGATTTCCACTGCACGTGGTTTGTTCAGGGAGTGCTCTCAGGATAAAGGGGATGAGGGAGCAAAGCAGAGCCGAGAATGCTCCTAAGCAAGGATGTGGTCTCAGGTTGAAGATGGCATGAGCCTGATCCCATAAGAAGCTGGACACGAGTCTCCCATACAAGTATGCATCTGGGCTGGTAGAAATACTCAGCCCTCCCTGTCCAATGCAATAGCCACTATCCTCATGTCACTACCTGGGCAATTAAAATAGCCTACCTGAGAAACTGAATTTTGTATTTTATTTAATTTTAATTAATTTAAATTTAAATGACTTCCTGTGGCTACTTACTCCAGTATTGGACAGCACAGCTCTGGAGCATGAATTGCATCAGACCTAGTCTTACCTTGACACTGGCAGCCTTTTGTCTCTCCTGTGAGTCTGTCCCTGGCTGTGAGCTGCCCCAAGTGTATTCCTCAGACCCCCTGGCAAAGTGGCTCCCTCTCAGCTGAGGGCAAATCTCTGAAGAAGGGAATGGCTGTGCACCTGGCAGCCCATATTCCTAACACATAGGGTAAGGATTGGAGCAGCAGCCAGGTAAAGAGCGTCTGAGCAGGACCCAACAGCATTCACACAAGAGTCCATTTAGATGCTGTGCAAGGGTAGAAGGATGGAACCCAGTGTCTGAATAGAAACGCTTTGACACAGTATGGAACTCCCCTGTTGTAATCTTCAACATAGCATTTTTTAAAAACTCCATATGTATTTTAGATATGTTGGTAACTCGTAAGAGAGAAAATGACCATTTAGAAATGATAAACACTAACAATGAGTTTTCAGCATAGAAAACAAATACTGTCTATTTTCACAGACAATACAAACCAATTGGAAGGCATGGAATCGTACAGTCTAACACTTTTACACATATGCATACTCTAATTCTATTACTGAAGGGCATATTTTATTACCACTATAGATGCATACTTAAAGTATTTCTACGTGTGCATACACAGGTATAATGAATGTACTGCAGTACACTGAAACATCTGGGAATGACTTGGTGGAGTCTATAACGAACAGCTAAATTTAGTTCTTACAGTTTGTGAACTACCACCGTCTGTTCCTTCAGACAATGGACCATTATGCGAACCAATACAGCTTTTCTGTTTCGAGAACATTCTCTACTAAAAAGAAACCCATTTACCAATTCCTAAAGCAATACCCAGACCAAGTTCCATTTCACTCACCTTTGCTCACCTCTGTGGGTTCTAAGCTATTTCCCTACCTCCGTTCCAAGTCATTGTCCAAAGACAGTACTGGAGATTGGCACTAAGTAGTACGCAGTAAGTGCAAAGGCTGACTATACCAAAACTGGGTTATCCATAGGTTTTCCTAAGCAAAAGGATATTTTCTGTGATGACTTCACGTGTCTTCATGTGGTACAGAGATCTGCACTTTGCCTCTAGGACGTAGGAGATGAAGGCAATTGCAAACTCCACTATGGTTTCCCAAAAGCAATGACCTGCCTATATGACAGGGAGTCCCCTTGTGAGCACAGGAGAGGGTGCTGTGACACTCAGCTGTGGCTGGGCTGGCACTGAGAACCAAATGCATTTCCCTGGCTGACGTCTCTTGGAAGCAGAGGCCCCACACTGTTAATGAGCCCCTGTCACTGAGCTGTCCGGAGATGGCCGTCCTCAGGGAGAAAGATGATCAGGGACAAGGTCAGAGGAGACCTAGTTTGTCTCCTTTGTTATTTCACATATTTCACAGAGGAGGAATAACTCCCTTGATCTCCCCAGCCACCTTGGCTATCATCTGTGAATAATCTATAAGTTTTACAAATCACCTAAGATTTTTATCCTCACAGCTGACCAAATATTTACATATAAACAATTCAGCTATATAATTTTAATGTAAAGATGTGAATAAATTATTAATTTGATTTCATTCATAACCAAATATATGGAATCACAGAGCTAATAATTAGGCACATTCTTATCATTACCATGAATATAAAGGAAGGCAAACAAATTCTACCAAACTTCTAATAGAGCAAAGGGAAAACAAAATCTCAAATCATCTAGGACACTGTTCAGTTTATATTGATAGGTTTATGATGTACTCAAGCAGTTTTTTTGTCAAATCTTTATTATTTATTTTCTTTTTTTTTCTTTTCAGTGTAACAGAATTCATTGTTTTTGCACCACACCCAGTGCTCCATGCAAACAGTTTTTTTAAAAAATCATCTCTTTTTAACAAAACACACATGATTTAATTTCAACTAGTCTTGAATTTAAGTTCCAAATGATTTTTACTTTATTGGGATAGTTAAAATAGTCATCACAGAAAAATGGAAGGAAGTTGGGTGGTTTGTGGCTGTTTCTCCTAGATCTGTAAGTTCCAGATTCATTTACCCTGTTCAACCAAAAGCGATTAACAACTTCCTACTAAAAAACGTTCTTAGATTTGAATTTTCTCAGTTATCCCTATACCACGTAGATACCCTCCTGAGAGTCAGAGGGGGAACTGGCAGGCACTACAGTCTGGCTGCCCTGACTAGGGAAGGAATCACAGACCTGCTATTAACGCTCTGTGTCCCAGGCCCCACTCACTGCCAGCCTTACACGCTCAAGTCACTTTGACAATCGTGAGGCATTATCTAGAGACGCTGACCCACACTCACATTCCTAGATCCAATATTATCTAGGACAGTGCTCCATCGCCTGCCCCAAGACACAAATATAAGAACACTCCAGAGCAGTGTCATTGGTATTAACCAAAACCTGGACAAACCCAAAGACCCATCCACAGTAAACTGATAAATTGTGACCTATTCGTACAGGAGTACTTTCCAACAGTATGAATAAAACTCCAACTAAACAAATTGGAACAATCTTTTTCACATAAAGTGCTGAGAAAAGGATACAAGTTACAAAGTAAACAATCCCTCTACATAAGTTCAAAAGCAGGGAAAACAAACTGCTGTTCATGAACGCATATATGTAGGGTAAGGCTATAATTACAGTACAAAATTATAGTCACAACTAAAAATGGTATCAAAGGGCTGATTATAACAAAGTCAAGATCAAAGGAGAGGAAAAGGTATGCAGTTGGGTGGAGGCCAGCTGAAGTTCTCTCCAGGTCTAGTTAACAAGGGAGGCAATATCATAACCATTCACTTATTTTTTTCCTTAAGATTTTTTAAATTTATTTGTGAGACAGAGAAAAAAGCAGGGGAAGGAGCAGAAGGAGAGAGAGAAATACTCTCCCCACTAAGCAGGGAGCCTGATGCGGGGCTCAATCCTAGAACCCTGGGATTATGACCTGAGCCAAAAGCAGACGTTTAACTGACTGAGCCACCCAGCTGCCCCTCAGTGAGGATAGTCTTTCCTCTGAAAGATCCAAACTGCCACCAGCTCAGGACATTCTCCAACAGGCTGTCTCTGGTCTCTGAACTCTTCCTCACTACCTGTCCTCCCTCTGAGGGAAGCACTGGGAACAGCCCAACCTTCCTGCTAAGTGAGATGTCACCGCCCTGCACTGCTGCCTGCATTGGGATCCGTGGTTACCACTGGATAAACAGATGAAGAGCCTAATAGGGAAAATGAAAATGAAATGCCTCCCAAAAAAGGGAGAGACAGAGAAGACAAATCCAGAAGGACAAATGTCAGAAGCTGAAAGAGACAGGCCACCCACAGAGAGGTTCCACTTACACAGAGAACAGACACCTGAATGCCTAACAGGCACATTAAAAAAAAATACTCAATGTCACTTGGCATCAGGGAAATACATATCAAAACCACAATGAGACATCACATTGCACCTGTCATAACAGCTAAAATTAACAACAGAGGAAACATCAGATATGGAGGAGGAAGCAGAGAAAGGGGAACCCTCCTACACTGTTTCTGGGAATCCAAGCTGGTGCAGCCACTCTGGAAAATGGTATGGAGGTTCCTCAAAAAATTAAACATAAGCTATCCTACACTCATTATTTGCACTACCAGGAATTTACCCAAAGGATACAAAAACACAGTGTCAAGAGGATAAAAGCACCCCAATGTTTACGC
>PISX010028477.1:0-21351 GCA_004024625.1 Mellivora capensis | reverse complement strand
GTGCAACCACTCTGGAAAACAGCGTGGAGGTTCCTCAAAAAGTTGAAAATAGAACTACCCTATGACCCAGCAATTGCACTACTGGGTATTTACCCTAAAGATACAAACATAGTGATCCGAAGGGGCACGTGCACCCAAATGTTTATAGCAGCAATGTCTACAATAGCCAAACTATGGAAAGAGCCTAGATGTCCATCAACAGATGAATGGAAGATGATTTTTTTTTTTTTAAGATTTTATTTGACAGACGGAGATCACAGGTAGGCAGAGAGGCAGGCAGAGAGAGAGGGGGAAGCAGGCTCCCTACTGAGCAGAGAGCCCGATGCGGGGCTAGATCCCAGAACCCTGGGATCATGACCTGAGCCAAAGGCAGTGGCCTAACCCACTGAGCCACCCAGGCGCCCCAAACAGATGAATGGATAAAGAAGATGTGGTATATATACACGATGGAATACTATGCAGCCATCAAAAGAAATGAAATCTTGCCATTCGCAACAACGTGGATGGAACTAGAGGGTATTGTGCTTAGTGAAATAAGTCAATCAGAGAAAGACAACTATCATATGATATCCCTGATGTGAGGAAGTGGAGATGCAACATGGGGGACTAGGGGGGTAGAAAAAGAAAAAAAGAAACAAGATGGGATTGGGAGGGAGACAAACCATAAGTAACTCTTAATCTCACAAAACAAACTGAGGGTTGCTGGGGGGAGGGGGTCGGGATGGGGGGGTGGGGTAATGGACATTGGGGAGGGTATGTGCTATGGTTAGTGCTGTGAAGTGTGTAAACCTGGCGATTCACAGACATGTACCCCTGGGGATAAAAATATGTTTATAAAAAATAAAAATTTTTAAAAAAAGATCAGTTCACTATATTTATGTGGTCTGTTTGTCCATTCTTTTGCCGATACCACAGTCTTGATTACCGTAGCTTTACAGCAGTTCTTGAAGTTGGATAGAGGCAGTCTTCCAAATTTGTTTTAGTTCTTCAACATTGTGTTGGCTACTCATGATCTTTTACTTCTCCATATAAAATTTAGGATCAATTTGCTGATACCCACAAAACAACTTGCTTTTTTAAGATTTTATTTATTTATTTAATTGACAGACACAGCTAGAGAGGAAACACAAGGGGGGGGGTGGGAGAGGGAGAAGCAGGTTTCCCGCGGAGCAGAGAGCCCAATGTGGGGCTCGATCCCAGGACCCTGGGATCATGACCTGAGCCGAAGGCAGATGCCCAACTAACTGAGCCACCCAGGCACCCCGACTTGCTAGAATTTTGATTAGGATTATGTTGAATCTATAGATCAAACTGGAAGAACAGACATCTTGATAATATTGATTCTTCCTATCCTTGTATATAGAATCTCTCATTTAGAATTTTTCATCAGAGTTTTGTAGTTTTACCCAGTATAAATCTTGTATGTATTTTGTAAAATCTATGCCTAAGTATTTCCTTTTCTTTGGTAAACAGTATTGTGTTTGTCTTTTAAAAAGGTTTATTTATTTATTTGAAGGAAGGGGTGGGGCAGGGGGAGAGAATCCTCAAGCAGACCCCACAAACACACATGTCAGCAGGGAGTCTGACACAGGGCTCAATCCCAAGACCTATGAGATGATTGACCTGAGCCAAAACCAAGAATCAGACACCCAACTGACTGAGCCACGCAGGTGCCCTAGTGGTATTGTTTGTTTGGTGGGTTTTTTTTTTTAAGATTTAATTAATTTATTTGAGAGAGAGAGAGAGAGAGAGAGCAAGTGAGTGGGGGGAGGGACAGAGGGAGAGACAGGATCCTAATGCGGACTCCCAGTTGAGCACAGAGCCTGATAAGGACTCGCTCGATCACAGGACCCTGAGATCATGACCTAAGTAGAAATCAAGAGTCAACCATTCAACCAACTAAAGCCACCCAGGCACCCCCCAACAGGATTGTGTATTAAATTTCAAATTCCAATAATTTACCACTGGTATATAAGATAACAGCTGACTTGTATATTAATCTTGTATCCTGCAACTTTGCTACAATCACTTATTGTATTTCAGGAGGGTTTTGTTTGGTTTGGTTTTGGTTTTCTGGTCAATTCTTTCAGATTTTCTACATAGATAATCATGTCATCTGGAAACAGAGTTTTATTTCTTCCTTCCCAATTTGTATATCTTTTATTTCTTTCTCTTGTCTTATTGCATTATCCAGGGCTTGCAGTAGCAGCCCTGGTGGTGAGGGGACATCCTTTACTTCTTTCTGAGCTTGGCAGAAAAGCATCTAGTTGTTCATTGCTGAGTTTGATGTTAGCTGTAGGTTTTTTGTTTTGTTTTCTTTTTTGAGAGGGGAGAGGGGAAGGAGAGGGAGAGAGAATCTCAAGCAGGTTCCACGCCCAGCATAGAGCCTGACATGGGGCTCAGTCTTATAACCCCAAGATCATAACCTGAGCTGAGATCAAGAGTTGGATGCCTAACTGACTGAGCCACCCAGGCACCCCTAGCTATAGGTTTTTTGGTAGATGTTCTTTATCAAGTTGACAAATTCTCTCTAATCCTAGTTTACTGAGATATTTTATCATGAATGAGTGTTGGATTTTGTCAAATGATTTTTCTGCATTTACTGATATAATAATACATTTTTTTAGCCCATTGATATGATGGATTACATTAATTAATTTTTTAATATTAAATCAGCCTTCCAGGGCTCCTGGGTGGCTTACAGGGTTAAGCCTCTGCCTTTGGCTCAGGTCATGATCTCAGGGTCCTGGGATTGAGCCCTGCATCGGGCTCTCGGCTCGGGAGGGAGCACTTCCTCCTCTCTCTGCCTGCCTGCTTGTGATCTCTTTCTCTCTCTCTCTGTCAAATAAATAAATAAAATCTTTAAAAAAAAATCAGACTTCCATACCTGGAATAAATTCCACTCAGTCATGGTGTATAATTCTTTTTTATATATTGTTGAATTCATCTTGGTAGTTTTTTTGAGGATCTTTGCATCCATGTTTATGAGAGATATTAATTTGTAGCCTTCTTGTAGTATCTATCTGGTTTTTATAGAAGGTTAATGCTGGTTGCATAGAATGATTTAAGAAGTATACCATCTGTTTCTATTTCTGGAACAGAAGATATTGTTCTTCCTTAAATGTTTGGTACAATATATCAGTTAACCCATCTGGACCTAGTGCTTTCTTTTTTGGAAGGCTATTAATTATAGAATCAATTTATTTAATAGATAAGTTCAGATCTATTCAGATGTTCTATTTTTCTTTGTGAGTTTTGGTAGATTGTATACAAGATTGGTAGACTATGCCTTTTGGTAGACTGTTTTGATAGATTGGTCCCTTTCATCTAGGTTAACCAATTTGTGGGCATAGAGGTATTTATAATATTCCTTATTATCATTTTAATGTCTATGAGATCAGTAGTGATTGCTCCACAATTTTTTTTAGTTATTCTATTTTTTTGAGTATAGCTGACACAGATTACATTCATTTCAGGTGTATAACTTACTGATTTGACAAGTTTATACATTACGCTATGTTGGCCAATAGAGTTACCATCTGTCCCATTATATTGCTATTACAATATCATTAACTATTCCTTGTGCTCTGCTTTTTACTTTAATATTTTTAGAGATTTTATTTTTTTTTTTTTTGAGAGGGAAAGAGAGAGCACAAGTGGGAAGGAGAGGGAGAAGCAGGCTCCCCACAAACAAGGACCTCAGTGCGGGGCTCCATCCCAGGACTCCAGGATCATGACCCAAGCTGAAGGCAGATGCCTAACTGATGGAGCCACCCAGGCACCCCACCCTTATGCTCTGCTTTTTTTCTCATGACTTACTCATTCCATAACTGGAGACCTGTATTTCCCTGCCCCCTTCACCCATTTTGTCCACCCTCCCCTTTCATTTCTGATATTAGAAATTTGTCTTCTTTTTTCTTAGTTAACCAAGCTAGAGGTTTACAATTTTATTGATTTTCTTCAAAGAACCAGTTTTGGTTTTGGTTTTCTCTACTTACTCTCTTTTCAATTCAATTGATTTCTGTTTTAGTTTCTTTTCTTCTACTTACTTTGGATTTAAACTGGTTTTCCTCTAGTATCCTGAGGTAAAAGCTAAGATTACTGATATTAGGTCTTTTACTACATCCCACAGTTTTGATAAGTTGTATTGAGCTTAATTTTGTTCAATATATATATATATATATATATTTTTAAGATTTTATTTATTCATTTGACAGACAGAGATTACAAGTAGGCAAGAGAGGCAGGCAGGGAGAGAGAGGAAGAAGCAGGCTCTCCGTGGAGCAGAGAGCCTGACGCGGGGCTCGATCCCAAGACCCTGGGATCACAACCTGAGCTGAAAGCAGAGGCTTTAACCCACTGAGCCACCCAGGTGCCCCTCAAAATATATTTTGACTTTGGGGTGCCTGGATGGCTCACTCAGTTAAGCAGCTGGCTCTTGATTTCAGCTCAAGTCATAATCTCAGGGTTCTGGGATCAAGGCCCACATTGGGCTCTGCACTCAGCAAGAAGTCTGCTTAAGGAGTCTCTCTCTCTCTCAAATAAACAAATCATATATATATGTATATACATATATATGTGTATATATACACATATATTACATACATATAACATATATGTAAATTTTTTTTATTTCTTTGAGATTTCTTTGACCCATGTGTTATTTAGAAGTCTGTTATTTAACCTTCAAGTATTGGGGGATTTCCCCCCATATTTCTCTTCTATCCTTTGTATGATTTCTATACTCTTTGATTTGTTAAGTTGTGTTTTGTGTCCCAGAATGTGGTCTAGGTGAATGTCCCATGTGAGCCTTGAGAAGAATACATATTGTTATTACTTGATGAAGTATTCTCTAATTATCAATTAGATCTAGTCATTTGATAGTGCTTTTTTTTAGCTCAACTACATCCTGATTTTCTGCCTGCTGGATCTGTCAGTAATAGAGGGGTGTTGAATTCTCCAACTGTATTAGTGGATTTGTCTATTTCTCCTTGTAGTTCTGTTTTTGTTTCATATATTTTGGTTCTCTGTTAGGTAATTTCGTATTAAGGATTGTTATATCTTCTTGGAGAATTAACTTTTATCACTATATAATGACCCTCCTTCTCACTGATAATTTTCTTTGAAAATTTCAAAGCTTTCTAAAGTCAGCTTTGTTTAAAATTAGTATGGCTACCTGGCTTTCTTTTGGTTTGTGTTAGCAAAGTATAGCTTACTCCATTCTTTTTTCTTTTTTTAAAAAGATTTTATTTGACAGACAGAGATCATAAGCAGGCAGAGAGGCAGGCAGAGAGGAGGGGGGAAGCAGGCTCCCCACTGAGCAGGGAGCCCAATGTGGGGCTCGATCCCAGGACCCTGAGATCATGACCTGAGCCGAAGGCAGAGGCTTTAACCCCCGGAGCCACCCAGGCGCCCCTCCATCCTTTTTTCTTTTTAAAAAACTTGTGGTAAAATACACATAAAATTTACCTTCTCAGCCATTTTTAAGTGTACAGTTCAAAGGTTTTAAGTATATTCACATTGTTGTGCAACTAATCCCCAAAACTTTTTCTATCCCTTTCCTCTTAATCTATCTGTGTCTTTATACTTAGAGTAGGTTTCCTGTAGCCAATATAGAGTTGGGTCTTGTTTTCTTAATCCACTCTGACAGTCTTTGTCTTTTGATTTGTGTATTAGGGTGTTAGTATTCAAAATAGCATCAGATCAATATTATATTTTTTACTGTCCTCTAACCATTGTCCTTGTTCTTTTTTTTTTTTTTAATAATCCTTTTTTAAAAAAGATTTTATTTATTTGACAGACAGAGATCACAAGTAGGCAGAGAGGCAGGCAGAGAGAGAGGGGGAAGCAGGCTCCCCAGGGAGCAGAGAGCCCGATGCGGGGCTCTGGGATCATGACCTGAGCCAAAGGCAGAGGCTTTAACCCACTGAGCCACCCAGGCACCCCTCTTTTTTTTTCTTAATCTTTTTGCCTTCTATACTTTTCTTTGCCTTTTTTGGTTTTAATGAAGCATTTTATGTGACTCCATTTTCTCTCTCTTGCAATATCATTAATACTATTTTTTTTTTAAAGTGGTTCCTCTAGAGTTTGCCATATCCATTTACAACTAATCCAAGTCCTCGTTCACAAAGCATTATACTGCTTCACAGAACAAATACCTCATAACAGAGTATTTCCAACTCCTCCTTATAACACTGCCATCATTCATTTCACTTAGCCATAAGCTATAATACTGAGTACATTGTTGTTGTTCTTATCAATACTTTGAACAAACTGTTTTCCGTCAGATAAGAAGACTAAAGGATTTCATTTTACCTTCATTTATTCCTTCTCTAGCACTCTTCGTTTCTGTATGTACATCCAAATTTCTAATGTATATCATTTTCTTTCTCTCTAAAAGCTTCTTTTAACATTTATTGTAAGGCAGCTCTGTTGGTGACAAATTCACTCAATTTTTCTTTGAGAAAGTATTTCTTCTTTATTTTTGAAGGATAATTTTACTGAATATAGAATTATACATTGTTTTTCTTTGAATGCTTTAAATAATACACTGCACTCTTTTTTTACTGGTATGGTTTCTGAAGAGAAGTCTGATGTAATTCTTATCCTTGCTCCTTTACAGGTAAGCTTTTTCCCTTCTGGCTTTGTTCAATATTTTCCCTTTGTCTTCAGTTTTGTTTTTTTTCCCAATTTCAATTTGATATGCTCAATTGTAGATTTTTTTTTGGTATTTATCCTTTTTAGTATCCTTTAAGATTCCTAGATTTGTAGTTTCTTTTCTGTCATTAATTTTGGAAAATTCTCAGTCATTATTTCTTTTGT
Organism: Mellivora capensis; assembly: GCA_004024625.1. Taxonomy (NCBI): domain Eukaryota; kingdom Metazoa; phylum Chordata; class Mammalia; order Carnivora; family Mustelidae; genus Mellivora; species Mellivora capensis. The sequence goes on along the minus strand of PISX010028477.1, from coordinate 14,529 downwards.
TTCTATCTTTTTTCTTCTTTACATGTATGCTAAACATTTTGTAATTGTCCCACAGTTCTTGGGTATTTTGCTCCATATGTTTCATTCCTTTCTCTCTTTTCAGTTTTGGAGATTACTAGTGACATATGTTCAAACTCATTGATTCTTTCCTTAGCCATGTCCAGTTCAGTGATGATCTCATCAAAGGTATGCTTCATTTCTGTTACAGTGTTTTATTTTTTGTTTTGTTTTGTTTCTAGTATTTCCTTTGTTTCTTGGAGTTTGCATCTCTCTGCTTACATGACCCATCTGTTCTTGAATGTCTACTTTTTCCATTAGAGGTCTTAGCATACTAATTGGTTGTTTTAAATTCCCTCTCTGATAATTGCAACATATTTGTCATTTATGAGTCTGGTTCTGATGATTGCTCTGACCAAGTTGTGGTTTTTTGTCTTTTGGTAGGACTTGCAGTTTTATGCTGAAAGCCAGACATGATATACTCTGAAAAGAGATGGAAGAAAATGGGCCTCAAGTGTGCAACTTTAGGTTTATCTGGTTTGGAGCTAGTCTGTATTCACTGTTTACTATAGCCACAGGTAGTCAGAGATGAATTTCCTCTGGTGTTCTTATTTTTACCTCCCCCGTTGTCTTTGTATTTCCCTAGAGACATCTTAAATAAGGTCTGAGATGTGCCATTCTTTCATTTGCAATACTGTTATTACGCAGCGGCTCTACTGATGTGGTGGTATGGTGTTGGGGGAAGGGAAGCATCCTATAGTCCTATGATTAGGTGTCAGTCTTTCAATGAGCCCATGGGCTTTGACCTCCATAAGTTCTTCTCAGTTGCTGGGTTTCCCCCACCCCCTTAGTTAAGGCAGAAAGGCTAAAGTGCTGGCCTTGGGTGTTTCCCTTCCCTGGGTCAGTTAGGCTCTAGTTAAGAAGTTTCTCTTAAGGGCAGTCCATGTTAAGGAGAACATAATGCTCTGGGTGTATTTTTAATATAGCTAATTTTCTATCCTTCCCGCTGGAAGCACAAAAGGATTTTCTTCACTCTTTACTGTGGAGGACTTGGCAGGACTCCTGGAGCCAACACTCACAAAAATGTCAGGCCCCCTTGAAAAAAATTTTTTTTAAAGATTTTATTTATTTATTCGACAGACAAAGATCACAAGTAGGCAGAGAGACAGGCAGAGAGAGGAGGAAGCAGGCTCCCTGTGGAGCAGAGAGCCTGATGCGGGGCTTGATCCCAGGACCCTGGGACCATGACCTGAGCCGAAGCAGAGGCTTTAGCCCACTGAGCCACCCAGGTGCCCCTCAAGTGGAAATATTTCTAAAATAGTCCCAAACTGAGGTGCATAAATGCCCAAACAGAGGTATGAGGACCAAGGAAATTAAGACCATGAGAGCAAGCTAAGAGAGATCCGGACAACCTCCCCAGGGAGACCACACGGAGGGTGGAGTCTGCTACCAGTCTAGAGTTCATGGGTGGGTGGGGTCCAGGACAGGGTGGAAACTTGCAAAACATAGTAAAACTCACTCTCTCTCTCTCTGAAGCAGTCTGTGTAGCCTCCAATCAGGGCGTGTCAGATCCCTCAAAGCACAGGGCTGGCGTAAAGCTGCCTCAGTAGGTCCTTGACCTGAACTGATCCTTAGGAAGCCGAGAGCACAATATTGGGCAGCACAGTGAACAAGCGGTCAGCCCACAGCTCTCGCAACAATTTATCCCGGTCCTCCTCTCTGTGGAGAGTCAGAGGGCAGGCTTCCCCGATTTAGGCAAGTACTCCATCCAGGGGATTCAGAGACATCAGCACTAAGAAGATGCATCTGTCTCAGAACCAGACAATGAACCGTTGAAGCAAGACAAGTGCAGAGCTCAGCCAGGAATCTAAGAGTCCAGGCATGTCTAAGCTGCCCACGGGTGGTCCTGCGGGACCAGCAACAGGCAGTGCGTATCACAGTTGCTCTCAGGAACAGAGAGACCAAGGGCACGGCAGAGGTGTTGCAACAACAAGCAGACTTTAATCAAGGATGTAAAGCCAGGGTGACTCCCGCCTCTTCGGTTACATTAGCTTCTTTTTTCTCCTCAGGACATAGGCAGGAAGAAGGCCTGTTTTCTAACGAGAATCTAGAAATCAGTCTCCATCCCCAAGCTGTATTTCGTGGACTGGTTCAGATCTCTCTCTCTCTCTCATTGGTTTGCAGTCCATTTTCAAGTTCTCTCTTCCTTGACATTCATCTATGTCTTGAGTCACCCTGGAAATTAAGCTGCCTCTACACTAGCTGTTTACTCTGCCTAGAACACTCTACCGCAGGTATCTGCATGGCTAGCTCCCTCACCTCCTTTATCCTTCAGTCTTCACTCAGACATTACCTACTTAACCAGGTTCCGCTAAAGTCTGCTCCCTCTGCCACCCCCTGGCATTCCCAATCTCCCACTCCTCGTTCTGTACTTTTCTATAACTCTTACCAACTTCTGTCTTTGCTTCTCCTGCAATTTGAATAATATATACCCAGTTATATCACATAACTAACGTATTGACTGCATCTCAGTATCACTACAGTGTATGCTCCATAAGAGCAGGGACTTCTGTCTGGTCATTGATATCCCAAGTGCACAGAGATGGAACACAAAAGGCAATTCAACAAATGAGTGTGTGCGAATGAGAAGCAAAACCTAGTTCAGATCCCACTCTGTCACTTACTAGCCAGCTGTGTGCTTTAGGCCATTTGCTTCCCTCTCTGCCCCAGCTTCTCAAACTGTGAGACCGGGGTCCAAGCACTCATCCTGCTAGGTTATGCCTGTAAAGTGCCTATTAGCGTGCTTGGTTAGTTCGGAAATGGCCCAGCCACCTGACATAATTACTGCATGTCTCAAACTCTTCACCTCCAGTCTGTTCTACATACTATTCACTCAGGGGCATCACTAAGGCCATTGATGCAGGCCTGTGATGAGGGCATGAGGCCAAGAAAAAAAACAAAGATTTCAGGATTTCCTTTTTCCTGCACTGGCTTAGCTGACTTGAGGGCAGCTAGCCTTGGGCTCCCCAACCCCCACACCCCAGTTACATGGCAGCAGAGGATCTAGAACAAATCTTCTGGCCCTGTGAGAAATCTGAGCCCTCTTTGACCTATAGACCATACTGGATGCCCTCCGACCACCAGGGATTGTAAGCCCACAACCAGGAAGGGACTCCAAGCTTACCAGGACCTCACAGATGTGCAGAGAATCAAGGTACCACATGCAAGGAAACACCTCCTACTGCCTGGCACCTGTGGGATGAAAAGAGGATGATGTTAGGAGGTGGGCTCCTCAGTCAGGGGTTAGGGTCGCAGGCTCTGGAGTTCATGTTCAGCCTGAGTTCATGCTCTGTGTCCACCACTCAACAGGTGTGGCTTCTTTGGTTTCCTGAGGTCGCCAAGCTTTAGTGTGCTTAGCTGTAAAATGAGGAAATGAACAGTGCCCACCTCACTGAATTACTGTGGGGATGAAGTGAGACATACTTATGAAGTGCCTTAGCACACTGTCAGGCACTCAACTTTAGTAATGATCATTAATTCACTTCCAAAGACCTCTGACACCAGGTAAGTTCTATGGGACCACCTTGCCAGCAATGGCTTTGGCCAGTAGCAACCATATAAAGCATGGCTGTGAGGTAGGAAGAGGTGAAACATAACCATGCCTTCAGGACTGTTCAACTCAAGCAGCCAGAGAAGGGACAGCTTTCTCTAAAATCTGAAATCCTAATCCTCTCTAACAGCCTGCCAAACAAAACTCATCCTGCAAATTATAATCTTCAACTGGTGGCCAGAACTTAGTGGTGTATATATGTGATGTGTATGTACGTGATGAATCAAGAAACACAATTTTTCACATCTTTATTCCCTCAACAAATGTTTACCGGACACCCACTCTGTGCAGCGCCTTCTGCTAAGTGTCCCTGCAATGCGACACAGCCCCTGTTCTCAAGGAGCTCACGGGTCATGGAGGAGATGGGTATGCAAGCAACCCCAACAGGTTTGGCACAGGTTTTCACCAGAAACAATGCAAGCTCAGCAGAAGGGTAATTACTCTGGAAGGGGAGTACTCAGAAGAAAGAACTTTTCACCCTGTTTTTCGAGAGATTCCACCCAGCATTAGGGAACCCATTGAGGAAGGCCAGGGACCTAGTTTTATCACTGTATTAATCATATCTTTCATTTTCTGTAGTCTGATTCTTGGATATCTGGGGACTTGCTACCCTTAAAGGAGCTGCCCCTCTCAAGGTTAGCCAGTTTCTAAAGACGGTAAACAAGCTGCCAGAAAACGTGCCTTTCAAAAGGAAGCAAACCATTCTGGAGCCATTCCCCCAACCACCTCTTTTATGAGGCTCTACCTGCTCTAATCATCCCTGGGCCCAGTATGGACAAACTGGGACAGCCTCTCTGCCCCTGAGCCCACTGAAATTACTCAAACTGTGCAATCCAGGCTTACCCTGCCTTGCCTATTCCTTCCCATGGAAACCACAGTAAAGACTCTGGTACAGTTTCCCCTCACCCCTGGTGCTTTCCTTAGTGGCGCCCGTGGCGTAGCATGCCACTGCCTTTGCATCAGTAAGTGTAACAAATTATCTTCTCAAGGGCAGCTGTTTCCTGATCCGTTGGCCTTACCATACCTAAATAGTAATAATAAAACCATACTAAAACCATAACCAGAAATTCTCTTCCCTGAATCCTCCAGAAGAGTGGCAGAGTGAGGCAAACTATTACCTGACAACTAGTACCCTTTTTGCCCTAAAGCACTGATCAGTAAGTTCTTAGAAGACAGGGACTATATTTTAAACAACTTTGTCCCCTCTCTATAACACTAGGAGTAACGGCCCAATAAATGTCCTCAGAGAACTCACAGTTCAGGGGAGAGACAGACATATAAGCCAGCAATGACAATTTACTCTGCAAATGCTCTCTAATGGAGTCATGCACAAAACACAGTGGGACAGAAGACGAAATAACATCTGAATTTGGTTGGGAAGTTCAGGAAGGTTTCATAGAGCCTTTGAGTTGGGACTGAGCAGATGAATAGAACTTCGCCAGGCAGCCAAAAAGATCACAGTATTGCAGCGGGGAGAGGGGTATGTAGAAAGCATTCTAGACACATACATGGTGAAAGAGGAGAGCAAGGCACTTTCTGGTAACTTCTCACCAAACTCAGGAGACGACTGTTAACCTCTCTTGGATATGGAGGATGAAAGTGTCCTTGCTTTTCCTCACAACTCAAAAATCTAGCCCCAGTGGCTTTGGGGCTAGAGATCTGTCAAATGATTTGTCAAATTATTATTTAGACCTTAAAAAGAATTTAACAACTGTGTTCAATATTAGTAGCTACTTATGAACACTCAGTTCCATTAAAAAACTATTTTATTTTTAATAAGAAATTCTCATTACTAAATATTATACAAGTTTTTTAAACATTAGCTACTAAGTGCATAGCTAATCAAATGGCTGGTCGAATCTATAGACCCTCTCCCTTGGACAGAATCCCTTCTTCTTGGGCCATTTAAGAATCTTCAAAAAGTTTATCCTCCAGCAGTCCTTTGTTGAGTGTGCCACACTATCTCCCTCTCTTAAAGGCACTCCAGATAAAGGTTGGGATGGATGCCCCATGTTTTACTTTCTACCAGATGGCTAGGGCACCTATGCAGTATGAATTTGGATTGGGTCTTTATATCCTATACAGTCACACATACATGATTTCAAGAAAGCAGCCAGGCAGTGGGTAAGAAAAGCCAAGTCAACATGAAGGCAAAAGCTTTCTATTACCTTCTGTGGAAACCCAAATCTTGATAACAGAACTAAATTAAGGGATAACAAAGACATGCAATATTTCCTGCATATATTAATCTATGGACTGGAAAATCCCACCCACTCTACATTTTCCCCTTGATTCCACAGGACAGTCATTCCAGAAGGCTCCGCAGCAGCAGGCTGACAAGCATCCACTCATCCAAGAAAAAGACTATTTAGGGGGCCCCTGGTGGCTCAGTGGTTAAGTGGTTAAGTGGTTGCCTTAAGTTTGCATCATGATCCCAAGGTCCTGAGATCGAGCCCTGCTTCAGGCTCCCTGCTTGGTGGGAAGCCTGCTTTCTGTCTCCCACTTCCTCTGCTTGTGTTCCTGCTCTCACTGTCTCTCTCTGTTAAATAAATAAATAAAATCTTTTTAAAAAGAGAGAGAATATTTAGATGCTTATTTCGTGGGTCCACTAGCAGATAGAGCAGAGATAAAAGGCCTTTTTCCTTTCCTTTTGTATTTCTAATAGGAAATGAGGAGATAAAGAATAGACAGAAGAGCAATTTCTATATTGCAGCTGGGGAAGAGACAGGAAGAAGAAAGAATCCACAGCTCAGGGAGTGAGTCAGGAAGGAAGCATCCAAAATGTCAGTGGAGGGGTGTCCAGGTGGCTCATTCCATTAAGCGTCTGCCTTGGGCTCAGGTCATGATCTCAGGATCCTGGGATCAGCCCTACGAGCCCTATGTTAGGCTCCTTGCTCAGCAGGGAGTCTGCTTTTCCCTCTCTGCCCCCTCACAACTTGTGCACTCTCTCTCTCTCTCTCTCTCTCTCTCTCAAATAAATAAAAAAACTTTTAAAAAATGTTAGTGGGGAGCTGAATGAATGGCCCAGCGTTAGTGCTTTCAGCACATAACAGGCCTAGCTGAACTCTCTCTGGACTTGTGATAGATGGAGCAAAACCAGATCCCTTTGAATACACGGGACCCGAAGCTCTCTTAACAGGATGGGCTTCTTTTTTTTTTTTTTTAAGATTTTATTTATTTATTTGACAGAGAGAGAGAGATCACAAGCAGGCAGAGAGGCAAGCAGAGAGAGGGGGGGAAGCAGGCTCCCCGCTGAGCAGAGAGCCCAGGATGTGCTTCTTATAGAAAGACTCCGAGTCTTTGGGGGAACAGCTGCACCAGGTAGTAGGAGCTAAGAGTAGTTCACATAGCTCCAAATGGATCCAAACTGTGGCTCTGCTTGGTCCCATCTCTATACAATCGCAACCTTTGGTTGTATTCGGGCAGCCTGGTGAAACAGGTGAACAGGTTCCCTTTGCAGGGGAGAACATTATGGAATTCCACCTTTCAGGAGACTTGGACTTACTAATCCTTTTAGGTCACTGAACCTCACTCAAATTCACCTGGTACAGGAGTCCCTGGGTGGCTCAGTTAGGCATTTGACTCTTGGTTTCGGCTCAGGTCATGATCTCAGGATTATGAGATTAAGACCCCCCTCCCCATGCCAAGTCAGACTCTGCACTCAGCGAGAAGCCTGCTTGAGGATTCTCCCCTCGGCCCCTCCTCCCACTCATGCGTGCTCTCTCTCTCAAATAAATCAGTCTTTTTTTTTTTTTAAACCCACCTAGAATGAAGAGCAAAAGACAAACTCTGGTTGCTACTCTTAGAATTCTAAGCCCAGAATATGTCTGCCAGACATTAGTTATTTAGAGAACTATCCTGGCATAAAAGAGGTCTCACCCCTTGACCCTATTCCCAACTTACCATCATATTCCAGAAACTGAAAAGCTGAATGAGGGGAACCCTATTCCTGCTCTGGTTGGTAGAATCTCTCCCTCTTCATCTTGTCACTTCTGCCCATGTAGAAAGGTTTAGAAGCGAGAAAAGAAGAAACTCCTGAAAGAAAAAAAAAATCCTTATCACTTTCCTCAAAAAGATTTTAAGAGAAAGAGATCTGGAACCTGTGACCCACATTTAAGATCCATATAATCTAAGTTATCTATTTGGAACCTTTAGAAAAGGGTTATACCTACGGTTTCCCTTTTTACGTCTTCCCTTCATGACAGTTGTCTGGGCATACGGTCAACCCGTTGTGTTATGGACACGCCAGCTTTCTAGACCCATGACTCTATGCCAGTAATTTCTGAGAGGAATCCGGAGCTACTTTCTATATCAACATTTGCCTTCTTCAAGAAGATCCCCTGCTGTCTACAAACTGGACATGAAACTTTTTCTTGGAAGGGAAAGAATGGTCCTTGACTTGTCTCATTGCTGGGAAGAATTTCAAGGGCTAGCATATTCCAGAGACTTACAGGACTTTAATTCTAATATCCCCCCATTCCAGAAAGTGTTGCCCAATGTTTGCTCCACTGAGTAATAGTTTCTCCAAAATGTTTAGTGAATAAAATGTTTAAGGTCAAATAATTTTGAAAAAATATATATAGGGGTGCCTAGGTGGCTCAGTGGGTTAAAGCCTCTGCCTTCGGCTCAGGTCACGATCCCAGAGTCCTGGGATCGAGCCCCACATCGGGCTCTCTGCTTGTCGGGGAGCCTGCTTCCTCCTCTCTCTCTGCCTGCCTCTTTGCCTACTTGTGATCTCTGTCTGTCAAATAAATAAATAAAATCTTTAAAAAAAATGTATATTTTGAAATTCTCTCCTTCTTGGAGATTTATGTTCACTAGTATATTCAAGGTGCTAAGAAATCATAAAGTAAAGAAATCTGTTCACCTGGCTTTTTCAAATATATATGACTCAATAATGCCCCTTTCCACTTAAGACACATTAACACCCACCACTTCCTTAGGAAAGACTGTCCTTGGCAACACAGGAGCATCTGGTTTCCTAATTGTTACAATCAAGATCAATCAGTAACTCTAACTAACCTCTTTTAAGGAAATAATCGAAGATTTTTTTAAAAAGCTCTATATAAGAGAAGTTAATTGCAATGTTGTTTGTAATAGCAAAAACCTAGAAACAACTAAAATATCTTAAAATAAGGGTCGAGAAAATAAGTAATGGTGCAACCCTGTCAGAATATTATATAACCACAAATATTATGAAGAATTCTTAAAAGCCTATGAAATTCATTAAACTGTACATTAAGGAGCGCCTGGGTGGCTCAGTCGTTAAGCTGCTGACTTCGGCTCAGGTCATGATCCCTAGGTCCTGGGGTCAAGCCCCATGTAGGGCTCCTGGGAGCCTGCTTCTCCCTCTTCCTCTGCCTGCTGCTTCCCCTACTGTGCTGTCAAATAAATTAATAACATCTTTTTAAAAAATACATTAAATATATACAATTTTTAATGTATCAATTATACCTCAAAGCTGTTAAAAAAACCCAATGAAAATATAAAGTTATCAGATGAAACTGTATGTACGACATGTTTTCACCTACATACAAAATATACATAGAAAAAAAATATGTGATTTAAATGTCTTCTGGGTCTGGTAATATTGTGCACTACAGCTCCTGAAACCCTTCTGCTATATATCTAAAAACACTTGACATAATATTTTTAAGACCTCACTTTTAGGTGGCTTGATGAGCCTGAAAGCAGGCAAGAAAAGTTGAATTAAATCAGGAAATTGGTCAAAGTAGAGGGAACAGTGAGCTTTTAAGAGGCTGAAAACCTTGGAACAGTCTAGAATAGTCTAGAATGAGTTCTCAACAGGGGAGGCACTGACCCCCAGGGGGCAATTATGCCATAAGTGGGAGCATGTCTGGTTATCACAGTTAGAGGCCACAGTTGGTATTTGCTAGGTGAGGGGTCAAGCTTACTAGACATCCTGAAAAGTACAGGGCAGTTCCTCACACAAACAAATGAATCTTTGGCCATTGATACAGGTGAAACATGGGCTTGTAATCATTTAAGCCTATTCCTAACCCTTAAAAAATATTTAAGCCTAGATCCTAACCCTGTTTCACATGATTTTAATACATACAGAACTTTTCAGGAATTCAACTACTGTTTAAATCAAGGAAAAACTAAATATTTTATTTGGAAATTTGTCAAGAATTGGTTATTTTGGAAAATGACATTGCCAGTGGCATTGCCAGCATGGTATTCAAGTCACAAATGCAACATACAAGGATCAGTTGGCATCCCCAGCATTTACAAATTTGGTGACTCTATATCCTGGGGGTGAGCACCTGATTACTTTGTGGTCTTCTAGTATGGTGGAATTTGAGCATTTATATATTAAAATACTTAAAATTTTACTACAAACTAGTTTTCTATTATTTCTCTATATCACATTTATGGTATTATATACTGATTTTGGTTGAAATGGTGTGAAATCATACACAGCTGTCTACAAATTTCACTCCAGTAAAATAAAGGAGACATTACCAACTATTTGTTATGTGGGCATTCAGTCTGGCGGGATTGAAAATCACTGTAGCATATAACCCCTACAACTTGCCTTTCTCGTTTAACATTAAGACAGAAATTTTTGCGCATGTAGCTTAGATGTATCATAGTTTATGTAAATATTTACTATGAGTGAACACATAGGTTATTTCTAATTCTGTGATGTTAGAAACAATGTAATAACATCTGCCTACACACATCTTTGCACACATGGACAAACATTTCTCAGGAACAGATACTAAGAAGTGAAACTACTAAATCTGGAGAGTAGGTACCTTTTAACTTTTAAAAGGTACTGCCAAATTTCCTTCTAAAAATTCATACCAATTACACTCACTAGTTTTGTATAAAATAACCTTTTCCCCACATGTGTTCCTTCTCAACACTTACGTTTTTCAATCTTGCAAACATTGCAATTAAAATTTTGTAGATAAAATTCTCATGCTAAGTTGCATTTTCCTAACACAAGTCAAGTTGAATAAACATCTTTTCAAATGTTTCTGAGCCACTCTATTGCCTCAGCTAATTGGGAATTTACATCTTTTGTCCATTTTTTCTTTTTGATTGACTTGTAGGGGTTCTTCATATATTCCGACTATAAATTATTTGTTTAACATACATGTTGGAGATTAACTTTCTCCTATTCTATTTCCTAGCTCTCAATTTTAGTCATATGGAAGTCCCAAATTTTGATATCATCAACCTTATCACTGCTTTCCTATACTGTTTCATTGTTTTTGATCTCTCTCTTTTTTTTTTAAAGATTTTATTTACTTATATGACAGAGAGATCACAAGTAGGCAGAGAGGCAGGCAGAGAGATGGGGGAAGCAGGCTCCCTGCTGAGCAGAGAGCCTGATGTGGGGCTCCATCCCAGGACCCTGAGACAATGACTTGAGCTGAAGGTAGAGGCTTAACCCACTGAGCCACCCAGGTGGTCCCATTGTTTTTCATCTTAAAGAAGGTTTTTCCTACATCCAGATATCATTGTCAATGGCCACATAATATTCCACTATATGGATGTACCATGATTTATGAAATTCTCTCTCACTATTGGAAATTTAGGTTCTTCCATCCTTTTAACAATATAAATAATGCTGTGTTCAACTTGATATTTCTAACATATTTTAGGGCCTGGCAAACAGCTTAATAAATGTTTCTTGAGTGGGGTAGAGGAGAAAGGCAGGAAGATTTTTCCACCCTCACATATGTTAAAAAATGCAGCCCAATGTCAACCAAATTATCAGGGAATTAGCTCTAATTCTACTTCTCCATCTAATCAAGAGTTGACTCAGTTTCTAAAGTCTAGGCATGGAAATAAAGCTTTATCCTTCCCCCAAGACTGCCCTCCCTCAGGTGCCACGGTACTTCACACGCGCCTTTAATCACATACCCGAGTCTGCCTTCTTATCCTGACTTCGGTTTTTGAGTGCCACTTTGCTTGGTGAGTCTTCAATGGTTATTTCCTAAAAGATTGTAGATGGGCCTCAGAAGATGAAGGAGGGGGAAGAGAAGGCTCATACCCAGCAGGCTGGGCTGCCATAAATCTGCTAGACCCAGCTCTAGTTCCAACAGGTGAAATTCCATATGCCGGAGGCGGGGCTTCATTTGCAGCGGGTGGGTTTTCATTTCCAGCCAGTGAAGCTTCATTTCCAGCTGGTAGGGATCCGTATCCTGCCGGGGGTGTTCCGTATACTCCAGGTGGGGGTGTGTATCCCACAGGCGGGGGCCCGTATCCTGCTTGTGGGGGTCCATATCCCACCTGTGGGGTTCCATACACCCCTGGTGAGGGTCCATATCCCGCCTGTGCGGGTGCGTATCCCGCCTGTGCGGGCGTGTATCCCGCCTGCGGGGACCCGTATCCCGCCTGTGCGGGTCCATATCCTGCCTGTGGGGGTCCATAGACAACAAATGGGTAGGCTGAGAAGGAAAAAAAAAATCAGTTACTCATTTTTTAGAGTGGACAAGGAGTAGGTAAGAAGGAAGAAGAAGCAAACTGACACAGGAAAAGAATTCGGGCAGAATAATGCTAAAGCCAGATCCTTCAGTCACCACTGGATGAAGGCTTTATCGTTTCCTGTTTTGGAGGGGTTCAAATTAACATGAAAATAACCTTACATTTATATCTCTACATTACTTATAGTTGTGCTCAAAGATATATTTTATTTAATAAATTTTGTTTGAGTATGAAGAAAGTAATACATGCTGAATGAGGGGTATGTATTTAGAAAATAAATAAAAGATGAACTTTATTTTTTTTAAGATTTTACTTATTTATTTGACAGAGAGAGACACAGTGAGAGAGGGAACACAAGCAGGGGAAGTGGCAGAGGGAGAAGCAGGCGGGGTTCCATCCCAGAACCCTGGGATCATGACCTGAGCCAAAGGCAGACGCTTAACAACTGAGCCACCCACACACCCTGAAAAGACAAACTTCAAAGTTGTCTATAATCCACTCTCAAAGACAAAAATTTAGTATTTTGGTGTATTTCTTTGTAGAATCTGTGAATATTTTTATACACTCACAATCATAACACCCATACATTTTTTTATCTGGCTCTTTTTACTTGACATTATAAAAATTTCCTTTATATTATTAGCATATTTCATACATTACAAGCTAGAGAACATTTTATCACATGGATAGGTGCTACTTAATTTCCCTGCTGCAGGAGAGCATGTTGTTTCCAACTTTTTTTTTTTTTTTAGATTTTATTTATTTATTTATTTATTTGAGAGAGAGAAAGAGAAAGCATGCTCGAGCTTGAGCACAGAAGCAGCGAAGGGGAGAGGGAGAAAGTCTTTTTTTTTTTTTTTTTAAAGATTTTATTTATTTATTTGTTAGAGAGAGAGCAAGCACTGGCAGACGGAGGCAGAGGGAGAGAAGCAGGCTCCCTGCCAAGCAAGGAGCCCGATGTGGGACTCGATCCCAGGACGGTGGGATCATGACCTGAGCCGAAGGCAGCTGCTTAACCAACTGAGCCACCCAGGCGAGAGGGAGAAAGTCTTAAGCAGACTCCACACTGAGCACAGACAGGATCCCAGGACCCTGAGATCATCACCTAAGCCAAAACCAAGAGTCTGACACTTAACTGCACCACCCAGGTACCCCATTTCCAATTTTCTAACTCATATTGCAATAAACCTGGACTTTATTTATTTTCTTGGCTACATTTCCAAAGTGGTTTAACTGAGTCAATGAATGGACAGCTGTCAAGTTACTTTGCTGTAATCCACATTTATGTTTGAGATAACTAGAAAAAAACTTTAAAAGAATGGTCTTAAAGATTCTCAAAGAACGAAAGGAAACTGTGGAGGAAGTCAAGAAAATGATGTATGCATCAAATACAAATACCAGCAGAAGTGGAAAACTTCACAAGAAGCCAAAAAGAAATTCTGGAGTTGAACAGTACAGCAACTGAAATGAAAAAATCACTAGAGGGATTCAAATTCAGATTGGAGTAGGCAGAAGAATGAATCCATTAACTTGAAGATAAGATGACGGAAATAATAGAGATTGAGGAATAGGAAACACACACACACACGCGCACACACCCAAACACTGAAGAAGAGTGAACAGGGCTTGAGAGAGTAACAGAGCTTGAGGGACCTGTGGAACACCATCAAGCAGACCAGAAGGAAGTCCCAGAAGGAGGAGAAAACGGGACAGAGCAAATATTTGAACAAATAGTGACTGTAAATTTCCCAAATTTGATGAAAACATGAATATAAACATCCAGAAGCTCAATAAACTTCAAGTAAGATGAACTTAAAGAAACGAACACTGAGATACATTCTAATTAAACTTTCAAAAGACAGAGACAAAGGGAGAGTCTTGAAAGCAGCAAGAGAGAAGTGAATCATTGCATACAAGGGATCCTCAGTAAGATAATTAGCAGATTTCCCATCAGAAACTTTAGAGGCCAGAGATAAACTGTCAAACGAGAATCCTCTATTTGGCCAAACTCCTTCAAGAGAGAGAAAGATGTGAACAATGTTCCCAGATACACAAAAGCTGAAGGAGTTCATTCTTGCTGGGTAAGAAGTGCTTAAGGTAGTCCTGCAAGGTAAAGTGAAAGGACACCAGACAATAATTTAAAGCCATCTTTTTTTTTTTTTATAACCATATAATGTATTTTTATCCCCAGGGGTACATGTCTGTGAATCGCCAGGTTTACACACTTCACAGCACTAATCATAGCACATACCCTCCCCAATGTCCATTACCCCACCCCCCTTTCCCACCCCCTCCCCCCAGCAACCCTCAGTTTGTTCTGTGAGATTAAGAGTCACTTATGGTTTGTCTCCCTCCGATCCCAGCTTGTTTCTTTTCTTCTTTTCCTACCCACCCCCCATGTTACATCTCCACTTCCTCATATCAGGGAGATCATATGATAGTTGTCTTTCTCTGATTGA
>PISX010028476.1:0-21485 GCA_004024625.1 Mellivora capensis | reverse complement strand
ACTAATAAATAACCCCCAACTTTCCCTCCAACCCTTTGACCTATTTCAGGTCCAGAAATCAGCCCTGGGGGCAAGCATTGTGACTGCTTCTTCTCTCATTCCCACCTCACCTCCCCCGACCTCTGAGCAGGCAATGCAGGGGGAGCCAGAGGCGGGAAGGAGAGGAAGAAAGAACAGGTTTATCATGATAGTTGCAACTTGGGACTGTAGGTGTGCACAGATGACTTTCTCCAAGGGGTTCTTTTGTGAGTTCCTCAGCGAGCCCTCTGACTGCAGCCCCTTGAAAGCTGGTAAAACCCTCACAGCTGGCTGCTTAGAAAACACGCCTCCCAACCTCTCAGCTCCTCCACCGAGATCACCACCCCCACGACATAGCTCTTACGGCCAAGCTTCGTTTCTTCCTCTTCGTTAGAAAAAAAAAAAATTATCGTGCCCCGATTGTAAAGGCGATAAATTTCTCAAAACCGTGGAACCAAAGATAATTAGTTAAACGCATGCAGCCTACAACCCAAATTGATGAATGGAGACACAAGTTGTGGGACATTCCTATACTGGGGTACACTCCACCATAAGAAGGAAGCCCACAGTGACAAGGATGGACATAAAGATAATTATGCCGAGTGACAGGAAGCAGACAAAATAAAAAGTGTGTGTACCGCGTGCTTCCATTTATATAGAACACTTGGAAGTACGAACTAGTTCATGGTGGCAGAAAGCAGATCCACGATTGCCTTTCAGGAGGGAAGTTGGGAGGGTGGGAGGGATGGATTCCAAAGGAGCAGAAGGAGACGTTTGGGGGTGATGGATACGTTCATTGTCCTGACTGTGGAGGCGGTCTTGTGGGCGTGGCCAGTTGTATCCTTTAAAAAGGTGCAGCTTACTGAGGTCAGTTATATCTCAGCGAACCTGTGAAAAATTCTTACCGTCTGACGCAATGAGAGAGGATCTCCTTCGAGAAGGTCCATGGCTGGCTCCCTCCTCCAGGCTTCTGTCTGAACTCCTCATGGTCACAAGCTCTTTGTTTCACTCTCAATGGAAGTGTCGTTTGCCCTTTGATTTCACTGTAGACTCTTTTATCGTGAGCCTGGCTCCCGTCCCACCTTCGGGGAGCTTGATGCCTCCTGAGTAGTCCTTCCAAAGCCCGCACCCTTTGTCCGTCTGGAGGACGTGGCCACAAAGCCCCTCTCTGCTTTGTCCCGCCCCTGTCTGGAGAGCATCTTGTAGAGAGTGTCCACACCTCTCCTCAGAGACCCTATCACTTCTCGTCCCCTCACCCTCCTGGGGATCTTGACTTCCTCCTAATAGCTTGAAGACAAATGGTGGCCTGATGAAAATGGAAGTAGCTCTGGGTGGTACCTTGGCCAGGTGTGTGTAGATGGACCAGCAACCTCTATGTGGGTCTACGTGGCACTCATTTTTCTCAGCTCTGGAACTCCGAGACAGGAAAAGTTTCATTTTAATCACCTCTTCTACCTCACTTTGCTTTATTAAGGTACAAAGAGATTGATTTCTCCGTTTAGAAGTATATTTATCGGAAGAGGCAACAAGCAGGGGCTCTGAGCACCAAGGCCCTCAGTAGGGACTTACAGGTGACTCATATGTTCCTCTCCCTGGAGAATGCACAGTATGCCTTTTGGAAGACACTCTTGTCCCTTTCACTACTTTGTTTAAGAACACCAGGCAGTGGTCACAGATAGGGATCCCATCTGTTTCCTGTTCCGGAGAAGGGAAAATAGGACACACACCATGTAGACCCACATATACCAGGCACTGGGTCCAGAGCTGATACCACAGTAGTGACTATAGTAACCTCCGTCGGAGGGGATCCCGTGGTCTAGACCAGGTGATGAGAAGCAACCTGGAGAGGGAGGTGGGAAGTGAACTGGAGCCAAAGAGCTTCGGAGCCCCAGGGGCCTATGGAAAGGAGTCGGGAGTAGACAGTGTGAGACTTTCCATGGTAGCCGGGAACGCTACCTGTGCCAAGCTCCCGTCTTCACAGAGGCCACCAACACCAGGACGATTCAGACATCTTCCTTTTCCTTCCGCCAAACCACATTCAGGGTTAAAAATGAGTAACACGAGTGGAAACTTTTCCCCTCCAATTATTGCTGCTGGACCACTGACCAGCGAGAGCCCCCCTTTAAGAGTTAGAGTCACACAGGGTGATGGAGGAGAAAATGCCAGGAGAGAAGAAAGAAGCAAGTTGGCCAGATGCCCCTTCTCCCCAGCCCTCCCCAGTTCCTAGAGCCCTAAATGGTTGGGTGGGGGGAGCTGAATCATATATTAGAATGAAGTTTTAAATGGGGTTGGACCAAACTTTAATAATGGAAAATGCCCCCAAAGCCCACAAAATTGGACCTAGATCTCATGAAGAGTAAAATAAAAACATGGAGGGTTCAAAGTGCCTTATATAAACTCAACCCTCGCAACAGCCCCACGGGGCAGGTGTGGTCGTGGGAAATAAGACACAGAGAGGAGAAGTAACTTGCCCGAGGTCATCCGGCTTGCACCTTGACTCCAGAAACGGTGCTCCCAACCCTCTCTGACCTTCTGCGTCTTTGCAACTCCATGGAGCATCCCATCACCCGTTCCAGGCCAGGAGCTCTCCAAGGTTCTGGACAGAGCCTCAGAAGCCTTGAACAGAGGCAGCTGGGGCCCCCCAGCGTAGGATCACACTACAGACCATGGTTTCATTCTGATATAGGGAAACTTCGCTACCTCTGGGTATTCATACACAGCACTCTGACCATGCCTGTGTGTAGGGCGTGAGAGCTGCCTGCGTATGTGCCCACCTCTCGTTCGGACTGGGAATTGATGACAGCAGACCACATCTCAGCCATTTTTTATGTCTTCCTCACGCTGTCCCAGTTATTCGGCACGGCGCTGGCATCTATTAAGCATTTAGTACATGTTTATTGAATGAAATTAAAGGGGGAATGGATTCTTAATTATCTTCAAAAATTTCATTTTCCCACAGCCCAATTAATTTTAAAGAGACTCAAGCATTTCTACAGCATCATGGCAATAATAATGATGTTATTAATAATGGCTGTCACTATGCGCGGGGCATAAAGCACCAGGATCTGGGCCAGGTACTTTGCGTTGACTCTGATATTCCTAGGATGTAGAGACTCTAAATCCTGTCAGTCCCCAGCAGTTTTTTTCCCCAAGCAAAGACCCACCCGGGTGTGGGTTCACAAATCCCAAAGGTGAGGAAGATGGTTTCTCAGGAGTGGCCACTAGGTGGCGGTGTGACACCATCGTCACCTCGGTACCTTCCCATGGAGGGTAGTGAGCAAGGTGGGCCAGCTCTGAAGGGCGGGCCACATGGCTGGAAACCTTTCGATGACCACGATGGCCAAGATGGGGCCCAGGCACTGAGCCCTGTGGTTGGGGTTCCCACTGTCTGCCCACGAGGGGGCTTTTGAAAGGACCCTCCCTGAGCTGGCAAGCATCTTCTTGTTGACCACTGAAATTGAGTCACTTTCTTTTAATTCAGCTTATCAAGGAACTATGGAGTCTCAGCTCTGGCCAACAGCCCTCTGTTTCCCTCCCTCTATTTCAGACAGGTTGGGCAGGAGGACCGGAAGGCCACTGGGCTCCACTCACATGTTCAAGGAAGACCTGTTTAGGCATTTAATGCTACATCCAAATTAGGCTGTACCTAGGATCGTTGCATTTCTCCTGGTGTCAAAACTTTTCCTCTGTTCCATGAGGAACGCTTCAATTATAGCACTATTTGGTACTCTCTTTCAGTGTATCTTCATTTGAAAAGAAATATTTTATCAGCATCTTCAAAACTCGGAAGTCTCCAGGGCTCCTCTCTCAGTGTTTGAAGAACTTCAACTGAAATGCTATGCTATCCCACCAAAATGACTCACTGGTCATGTTTTCCCTCATCCCATGGGTTTTGTCCTCACGAATTCCCTCTTCTGGAACGGCTTCCTCCCCTCTGGGCTGGCTGACTCCTGCCTGTTCTTCCGACCTCAGACTGGGCATCAGCTCCTCTGCAACGCAAGCCCATGGGTTTTCCTAAAGCACCCAAATTTACCCCCATTGGAGTGCTGATTGCTCCATGCTCTTACTCCCATGTCCTTCATTGTCCCCTAAGAGAAGAAAGGTCCTCAATTGGAGATCTAAAGACCTTTGGACCATCCACTAAGCCCCTAACATGTTGAATGATGTACCAGCTGCCACAGTCATAGTGGGTTCAAGCCACCACAATAATTCAGTGGCCTCCCACGCCAAGCGACTATTCCCTGGAGGTCTTTCAAGGGTTCTGTTTAGCTTGCTTGGGCTTGTTTAAATCTTGGGATCCCGGCTCTTGGCTGACCTAGGTTGGCCTTTGCTGGGGCAGTGGGTCTCTGTTCCCCGTGTTTCTCATCTCCCTTCTGGGTGAGACAGCTAGCCCAGGCTTGTCCTCCTCGATTGGTGACAGTGGGAGCCCTAGATGGAAAGCCTCAAAGTGCAAGCTCGTTTCAAGCTTCAGCCTCGTTCATTCCCACTCACAAAGCAAGTTCCGCACATGAGCTAGCTCAAAGCAAAGTGGTGGGGGGGCAGGTCTTGCCAAGCTACATGGCCAAGGGCAGGATGCAGGGGGAAAAGAAAGGAAGGATTAGGGCCGGTGCTGCTCTCTACCGAGGACTGTGTGCCAAAATACCGTGTAGTTTCAGGAAAGATGATTTAAGGCTTTCGCCAGTTTTTTCGCCATGAGCCACATCCCTTGGTTTTCTTGAAAACCTCCAATATCTACTCCTTCTCAAATTCAGGATCTACATCGACCTAATTTTTATGTCTTTAAAACCTAGAGTAGAACCTGGAACACAGTAGGTTGTTTGTTCAATGAATGATTCACTTAGTGAAAGAATGAATGGATAATTGCCTTCTGTTTGCAGACCCTGTGCTAAACCGAGGGAATAGAGAATTGAACCATACGAGGCTTCTACCCTCAAGGAGCTCCTGGGAGAGTCAGGAGGTGGGTGGACAAGCCCTCAGCCTCAGCCAGAATAAAGTGTGCATCATTAGGAGACCTTAGGAGTGAAAGTCAAGGAAGGATTATTATTCCTAGAGGAGACAGAATAAATGAATACGCTTGACTTCGCTGGGTCCCAGCGTGGGTTATCAGGCAGGAAACCATACGCTCGGCAAATAAACATATATGTGGGCTTAAAAAATGCAAGTGGAGACCTTATATTTATTGGTGTCACAGAGTGAATAATGAATTTTCTTAGCAGCTAGTTCTAGAATCCCTCTCAGAGGAGGAAATTGTCTCAGTCCAGGAAAATATCTTGATATGCTGCTCAGGGCAGAAGGTGAGACCCCTGAAGGCATGGATGTCCAGTGCAATGAATTGTTTGTTTTCTCCTCACACGGAGGGAGGGAGAAAAGGGATAGAAGACTGTGGGGGCAAGGGAGGAGATAAAATCTGGGGTAGTAAATCACAGCGGAGACCCACATGGGGGAAAAGAGTAAGAACCCCCTGTGAGAACACCGGGAAGCAATGCCCGGGCTTCCGCAGGAAATGTCTAGCCAGTGGTTTTCAGGGGTGTGGCTGGGACATGTCCTACGTCTTGTGACCCCGAGTTTGTGGCACCCTCGAGGGCGCCCTGCACTCTGTGTGTGTCCTAGCTTTGTCGATTGTCGGTCTTGTGCCGCTGTAGGAATTGAGGAAGAGGTTGAATTTCTTGGTAGGGTCAGGGTGGTCCCAGACAGACACAGCGGGCTTGGACGTGGGTGCTTGGAGGCGGACGTGCAAACACTTGTCTGTGGACCCTGGGGAAGGCTTCGGACACCCAGAGACTGCGGAGCCCAGGACCGGCCCAAGCTCAGCCAGAAGGCGGGTCAGACTGTTTGCGTCTGATCGCCGCTCTATGGCGCTCTCTGCTTGCGTAACTGGGGGCTGGATTCTTCGATCTCTGCCTCTCTTTTCTCTCCTCTAAGCTGGGAGTAAGAGCAGTGTCTCCCTGAGGTCCTTGGAAGAGTTTAGCAAGAGGGTGAAGCAGAGCACTAGGTCCGTATACTCATGCATATCAGCCATCACTGGCTTAACGATAGTAACAATATTAATAATACTACTAATAATAAAATATCATATTTAATAAATAATTTAATTATTATAGAATATATAATATAAAACGATAAAATATAAATATAATATTTTAATATGAATCATATGCTTATTGTATATATTAATACTACTATTATTATTCTTATTATCATTGCTTTTCTTGTTATTAATAGCTGGCATCCGGGCAGCACTGGTGCGGTGGGCTGGAAGTCACACAGGACTGGGAATCAGGAAGCCAGCATCTGCTCTTGGCTCTGCCCTGGGGTCCTTGTGCCCTTGAGAAAGTCACCAGGCGGCCGGCCCTCCTCTCTATGAACCAGGGGGAGCCTTTGACAAGGCTCTCTCCAAGGGTTGATTTTTTCCTTTCAATCTGCAGGAGGCGCCATGGCCCCACAGCTCAGCCCTGGCCTCCCCACCTCTGCAAAGCCCAACTTGACATTGGAGGAAGAGCCCCCGGGTTGCAGTCCACTCAGAAACCGGTTCTCCCCACTCAGCACAACACCGAGATGGGACTGACTTGGTGTGTTTGTTTACACCCCTTGGGAACTTACTTCCCGTTCACTTAATTACCTGGTACTCAGACATTGCTGTGCAAAATTCGCCTCAGATCCATTTTGTAAAGTCATCTAGACGCGCTCATTTGGTGCTTTGATTAAAATGTGCAATCTTCCCCAGGCTTTGGCACGTCGTCTAATAACTGCACCTCCAGTGAGAAAGTAAACAGCACACTCTGGGGCCCAGAGAACAAGATAAATGTGGTGAGCATCCGGCCGGTATTTTATCCTCCCTTCCCCAGGCAAACAGACGGCACCTGGGTCAAGTGCTGTGCTGATGGATGGATGCCGCCATTTGGTGGCTTCCTTCTTGCTCTCTTGTTGGGAAGAAGCATGGTCCAGAAGCAGAGCCGAATCCCCTCTGCCCGTCCTTGTCTGCCTCCAGGTCTGCTAGACTTGGACCCTTGTCTGCTAGACTAGTCTTGGGGAGCGAACGACCAAGGGTTGAGTGCCCACTGGAGTCCTGGCTCAGCCCCAGGCTCCTCCGTAATTGCTTTGCACTCACTGTGCTGGGGTCACCGGGCTGGGTGCCAGATCCCCTGCTTAGAGAGCACGGGATGCCCTTGAGAAGTTGCTAACTTTTAGCCAAGCCTCCCCCCACTTCTCAGTCATTAGTGATGTTGACCTTCAGCATTTCACTCTGCATTTTTTCCTTCTTTTTCTTTTGTTGAGAAGATTTATTTATTTATTTTAGAGAGACAGAGAGAGAGAGAGAGAGGGAGCGAATGGAGAGAGGGACAGAGGGAAGGAAACTCCCCGTTGATTGCAGACTCCCATGTGGGGCTCAGTCCCACTGCCCATGAGACCATGACCCGAGCTGAAACCAGGAGTTGGACAATCAACCGACTGAGCCACCCAGGTGCCCCCTCTCTTTTTCCTTTATAATTGAGGAAGTTTGGGATCACAGATAGCCCTAGGAGAGATTTACCTGTGCCATTTACTTGCACAATGACCTTGAGCAAGTGATTTATAAATACCTCCCTGACACTCATTTTTTTCATCTGGAAAAAGTGGCAGAGAGTGGACACGAGGATAAAACCACTTGAGATAATGTGTTTAATGCATGGCACAAGTATCAGGCACAGACATGGCACCTGTTGGTTCCATTATGTGCTGGTTTGGAATAAGTAAAGGTCAGATTTGGGTTTGAATCTTGGTTCTGTCCTTTTTTGGCTGTAACCTTGGGCCAGTTGCTTATTTTCTGTGGATCTCTGTTTCCTAATCTGTAAACAAATAGTGAATACTTATAAAGCAAACAGAAGATGACATTGAATTAAATAAAATGGTCTATATTACACACACATCCACCTATCTGCATAGAGTAAATGCTCCATAAGTACCCTATCATCCAAGTAATGGTGATGCCCAATGGCATAATGAGCCAATTCTGAGCTCCAGAATCTTTGGGAAGTCTATCCAAGATGATGTCCCAACCACTGTGGTTTAAGAAGAAGCTGAATGAAGCTGGTTGATGAGGGTGTTGGTGGAAAATTATTTTCCCTAGAGTCCCAACTCCAAGATATGGGCCCTAAGAGTCTAATCATCAGGCTGACATAGGTCCTTCTTGAATTCTCCCTCTTGTTCCACAGGGCATGGAAAGGAACTTTAGGAAGTAGAGAGGGAAAGAGGCAGACCATCTGACACCTTCTCAATTTGCTATCTATCTCTACATCCATCCATCCTTGATCAAGCTGTACGTGCTATACTATATGAGGCACATACTTTCTACTTTTGAGGTTTTAATTTTGCCAAATGGCATGGGACCATTTCTCCTTTCCTGTGTGTCTAGTTGCATCTTCAAGCTGACACAGGGAAGCTTTATTCCAGGGACAGGATACTAGAAGCTTTCTTGTCCAGTCCTCCCTGGGTCTGGGGGAGACAGGGTTGTATCAGGGAAAGCTGAAAGTGGATCCTCCCTGCCTTGACCCCTACCCTGAGGCTGCCTTACACATAGATAAAAGCAGAGGCAAAGCTATTGAGGAAGTGAATGCTTGAGAATATGGAATTCCAAGGACAAATTAATTTGGGTATGACCAAATCATATATTTTTCCTCCAGAGTTAAGGAAGACATAAATTTGATCCTTAAGGAGTTAACACAACTTAGTATCCAGAAGCCATTTCCTTCTTCTCTTGGGACCTAGAACATGCTAGTTATATACCCTTAATTCATCCTTACCCTTTGCAACATTTATCAACAATGTAACCAATGATATATCATCATTTTCTCAATGTTTGTTCCATGGAATGTAAGCTCCAGGAGGGCAGGGATCATTCATACGTTCATACTACAAATAGCTACAATTCACCTATATACATTCCAGGCACTGTTCTGGGCCCTGCAGATGCGCTCTGCCTTGTAGAACTTCTAGTCTCCTCCCAGAGATGGAAATAAATGGTATTACTACTACTTAACATGGTGGTTGGGTGACATTCAGGAAGCTTTCTGCAAGATGTGAGGGACCGTGTCATGAGGATATCTGGAGGAAGAGCATTTGGGGAGAGGGAACGGAAAGTGCAAAGGCCTTGAGGCTGGAACACGGTGGGTATGTTCAAGAAAGAGCAGGGAGACCAATGTGGTTGATGCAGAAGGACCCAGTTCTAGAGTGGTGGAAGACAAAATCATAAAAGTATCAGGTAGCCCTGGCTGTTATTCTGAGCCAGAGGGGAAGCTGTTTTTGAGCAGAATTGGTAGCTTGATCTGATGAACATTTCAAGGATTCCCTTGGCTGCCATTTGAATAGACTGTCATGCACAGAGGCAGGGACCCTATTTCCTCTTGCACAATCCAGGTAAGAGTGGCTTAGACTAGGACGGTAAGAAGCAGATGGTCTACATATCCTGCAGGAAGAATGTTGAGAACCATGTACCGGTTATCAATCCCGGAGAGAACTCCAAACACTTCTGCCCACTGCATGTCTGTTTTGAAATCACTAAGGAAGACACAACACTGTCTGGCACTGGGTGGGATGATGCTTTACTTATGGGGAGAAGAGGCAGAGCTAGATCAGTCCCTCATAGCAAGCAGGGCCCCCCAACAGCCAGCACAGGCCAACTGCCTATGCACACCCTTCTAGGACTGCATTGGAAGGACTTCAATCTCTCTCTCATGGAGTCGGAAAAAATGGAAGCTAGGGGTGTGCATGAGGACCATTGATATACACACTTAAGCAGAACAAGAGAACTCTCACTGTGCCTATAACAGGGAAAGATATGTCCACATGAGATATGGTAAGCCTGCACAGGCCGTGCAGACTCTGTAATCTCTTGGTAAGGAAGCATTCCAGGCCCAAGGCCCCTTCTTTGAAGCCAAGTGAGGGTAGAAAGACTGCATGATACTGTCTTTCCTAACAGTCTGTAGGATTTGTCGTTTGAGTGATGGATTGATGGGAAGGAGGCAAGAAGGACTCCAAGGCTTTTAGGTAGAAGACTTGATATTCCAGTTGCTGAAGACTGTGGAGGGGTGCATGTGCACGTGCATATGCATGTGTGTGGGTGAATCAGGTTCTGGGTTTTGTTCATATGAAGTTTGGGGTGCCTATTAGAAATCTCACTGAGATGCAAAGTTGAGTTTTGCCAAGTTGAGTTGTCTGGAATTCAGAGGAGAGGTCCAGCTGGAGTTAGAAATTTGGAAGTCATCACTGTATGTGTGTTTTAATGCCACTAGATTGGATGAGATCCCCGGACAGGAAGGCAGGTAGGTACAAGAAAGCTGAGGGCTGAGTCTGGGTCCCTCCAAAGTTTAGAAGTCTGGGATACAAGCCAGAGCCAGGAGAGAAGACCAAGAATCAGTGGTCAGTCATGTAGAAGGAGAAGCTAGAAAGAAAGAACAAAAAACATTCTGGAGGCAAATCATAGGAGGGTTTCAGAAAGAAGGGATGGACAAACTTTTTTGAATGTTTCTGGGATTTAGTAAGATGAAGACTGAGAACTGACCACGGGATATGGCAACCCAGAAGTTATTGATGACTTGGATAAGAGCTGTTTTGGTGGCGCTATGGAGAAGCCCATCTGGGAAGACTGGGTTCAAAAGAAAAGGGAAGCAGAGAAACAGTAGGAGCTAGAAGAAAGTAGAGTCAGGAAGGCTCTCCCCCGACCCCCTTATCTGATTGGAATGATCAAAAGAGAGGGGAAAATGGGATGATGCTTGGAAGGGAGCGATTGACTGACCAATGACTTGGGTATTGAAAAAGAGGCCCCCCTATTTAAAAAAAAAAAAAAAGAGGATGAGGACACAGGTTCAAGTGGAGGGATTGGCTTTAGACAGGAGCCTTTTGGTTCATCTATGGTAGTGGGAGGGAAGGCAGAGTAGACAGGCCAGATGCCCTGAGGCTGGTAGATGTGTTGTTGGGAGTCTGCTGAATTCTCTTCTGATTGCTTTTATTTTCTTAGCGGAGAGTAAGGAGCAGGCAAGAGTAGTTATAACACAATTGTTTTGTTCTCTGATCGGATTTCCTCAGAATTACACCGGGTAGGAAGGTCGATGAACGAATGACTTGGGAAATGTGGTAGGATCGCAGACAGGGCCGCTGAGCTTGGTCATCACGCATTCGAAGTAAGCCAGTCAGAACACTGGCCTATTTTTCTCCCACCAAGTTCAGTTGCTTGGACGAAGGTTCAGAATAGTGAAGAAAGTGAGATTTGGTGAGGGTTGTGTGTTTCTCCGGGTGTGTGTTTGGGAGAGAGGAAGAAAGGATTTGGAGCATATGCTAGAGAGTGATGATAACAATACATACCGAATGTAAGCAGGGTAAGAAGAAAAATGAGGAAATGAAGGCATTAAGGGACAGTAACCACCACTGCATTTAGGTTATGGAGGGGTAACCTCCATGCATTTAGGTTATGGAGGGTCAGTAACTTTTGGAACTGACAAACTTAAGAAAAAACATAGTAGTTGGAAAGTAGGATCCGCAGTTTTAAGATAATGGCAGAACAAATTACCTGTATGAAGAGGTCTAGGGTATGGCTGTGGGAGGGAATGGCTGACTTAGGATGAGTTAGAAAGGGACTGAAGGCAGTCATGGAACTGTCCAGGAAGGTTCTGTCCAGGTCTTGTCCAGGTCCAGGGCACTGCAGGGGTTTTTCTCTGCAGAAAGGGAATTCACTGAGAACCCAACCTGAAATAGTATTGGAGAGGGAGACAGTGAGGCAGGCGCTCAGCTCTTGTAGGAGTGGAAGGGGATGAACGAGGGGTCCATAGGTGGCTCCCTAACCCAGGAGTTCGGTCTGGCAGCATGACCTTTGAAACCAAGAGTTTTGGGGAGTCACGGGAAGATGTATGGGAGATTCATTAAGAGCAGGGAGGAGTCCTACCCCACCTCTAGGCCCAGTAGAACAAGGGGTGGGAGAATGAAAACAAACCAGCCAGTTCTTGAGAGGGCAGCAGAGGAAGCTGTATCCTTAGGTAGAGCTTGGAGAATTTTTTTTTTTTTTTTTTAGGGCTGGATTCTAGACCCTTAGGGATCTGGCCTCCTCCAAGAGCTGCCTCCTGACTGTGGTCACATTACCCCTTCCTGGAGTTGTCTTCTGTCTGGCCACAGACCCTTCTCTGATGCAATGTATTACAGTGGTCAGCGTCACAAAGACTTTGGAGTCCGACTTTCCTGATTCAAATCAGACCTGCATCTTGCTCCGTTCCTTATTAACACTGTGAACTTAGGCTAATTGATTAAACTTTCTGTGCTTCAGTTTTGTCATCAGAAACACGGGGGGTAATAATGGGCTTAATTATGGCGTGGTTGTGAAGATTAATGGAATCAATACAGGCACAGCGCTTGGAACGGTGCCTAGAACATGGTAAGTGTGCATATTAGTTCCTGCTATAAATATTATTATTTTTAAAATTAATATTCTTCTCCTGGTGAGTTCCTTGTTCTGTTAGAACAGAAAGGTGAAGGGACCACTAAGAAATGCTACTGAAGGTGTAGGGATTTTGCTGATGACGAACTATGGGTTCCAGAGGACCCAATGGGAGAACCTGGGTAATTAGGGAGTAGTCAGGTTAGGTGTAGACAGAGGTCTAGGGGATGATAAGAGATAAGTTGAGGAAGTCTTAAGGCTTCTTAGGCAGAAGTGAGCAGAGATGAAGGGCAAGATGGAATCAGTCCTGTTGGTGTCTCAGGTAAGAAGGGAAGGAGGGGCAGGGAGTAGGGAGCCCTGAAATTCCCTTCAGATTTGCTGCTGGAAGGGCAAGGTTGGGTGAAGGGCCAGCCCTCTTGCCTGGGACTTGGGGGCTCCCTCTTCACATCTGCCAGTGGACATGGTTAGTTTGGCTTGCAGCCAGCATTGTGTCCAGCATTGTGTTTGGCACAAGGAGAGCCCCACAACCTCTATGCTAAAGAAAGGAAAGATGCTTCTGGAGATGAACACTGTCATGAGCTCTCATTCAGCCCCCGTCTGCTAACACCTCGCACAATCTTTTTGCAGTTCTGTCTAATCCCTTGGTCAGATTCTTTCCGAATTGCACCAGGCATCCTGGCACACCTCTGTGATGGTCTTGCTTGTAAACAGTTGTCCTTGTAGTTCCCCTCACCCAGAGCTGAGATAAAAGGTGTCATACGATGTTCCCAAAGCTGGGTTTCACGTTGCCTGAGCAGATGCTAGTGCGGCAGAATAACCAAAAAATGTTGAAATTGAAACCAGAAGGACTTGTTGAGCCTTGCCTTTTTCTGATGGGACAGATAGTTTCTTCTTTCCTTGGCTCAGTGCTCAAGATTTTGTGACATGAAGCCATCCCACTGCTGTTCCCCGTGGTTGCCCATCCTTACCTGCTGGGGCCGTCTGCTCTTGGGTTTTTGGGACTGTGCTGATGAGCTCTAATGAGCTCATCAAGGACCTGGGTCCCAGGAGACCGCACGTTGCAGACAGTAATCCGGGGGTCGTAGACTGGATGGAAAATTCCCCACCGGCATATGCTGTTTGGCTCACATCCTGTCTTAGAAATCAGGACATTTTATGTGAAATTCCAGATTTATGGCTTCTGGGGGAAAAATCAGAAGGCTCAGCCACAGTGACCCTGGGATCCTGCATGGCAACTGTTAGCAGGAGGTTGAGTCATGACGCCCCCTGCAGGCAGGCAGAGCACTGAGACCCCTCGGGCATGTTCCTTCTGACTCTAAGGTGTGATATTATGGGTCTGCTTCTCATCAGGCATTGGCATTTAAACTTGAGCTGCCCAACCTAAGTAGAGGGGCATTTGAGGGCATGTGTGGAGTGTAAAGCAATCTGGGAAGGATTAATGACTATTCGGGATATCGATGTGCTGGCCATGGAAAGGCAGTTGGACCCTTTCTGGCTGTTTGTGAGAGTAAACAACTTACATAATCCCCAAAAAGAAAAAGGAAAAAATAAAAGAAAAACAAAGACCTAACTAATTGACACATCTTGCTCTTCCTGGAAATTTTAAACTTAAATCAGCAGCATGGGAAACTATTGCTTAATATGTTTGAGAACTCCGTGGTCATCAAAGTAGAAAAATGCCTGATTCCTTCTCACGATGGTGGAGAATTTCACAGTTCCCTTTACTCCTTCGTGCTGAAACAACACCAATTATCGCCTGCTGGACGCTTCACGGGTTTTGTCACTTCGGAAACAAGTTGTGGAGTACATTTTATTTTTTTATTTTTTTGTGTCAGCTGTGCAAAAAAAAAAAACTGAACAATCTCATGACAGAGGTTATTTATTTCTTTCCCCCCAAGAACGGCTCAGCCCCTGACTAGCTGTGATCTTGGGTGAGTTGGTTAACCTCCACAAACCTTGGTTTTCACCTCTATAAATCTGAAAGTAACAGTTTTCTCTTATAGTGTTTTTGTGAGGATTAAATCAACGGTCTAGTAGAAGCGTCTGGCAGAGAGCTCGCCCCTGAAAGGCTTCCCACTGAGACTTTCTGTTCAGGGCATTCATAACGAAAGACCCCTAGTGGAGGGAGAACCCCTGGGAGGCCCACACGGGGAATCTACAAAAGATGGAGAGAAAGGGGCTGAGGTTCTGCCTCATGGAACCAGCACAGACAGTCCAGAGAGAGGGTTAGCTGCTGGTCTGAGTTACCGGCCCTGGGAGAACTTCTCTTCCTTCCAGAACCAGGTTTACAACATTTCTGCTCAGAACAATCATTTCCTCTGGGGAACATGCAAGGGAAAATTCTTTGGCTACAACTCTGGCTCTGATGTCTATTTCCTGGGGCCATTTCCCCAGGGAGGCAGGCCAGTCAACCCAGATTTTCTGAAACAGCCCAAACCTAAGCTATTCCTTCTTCATTGGTCATTAACCTTGTTGAGGGGACAAGCATTTATTGTGCACCTTTTAATTGCCAGGTACCACAGTCAGGTTCTGGGGACACAACGGTCAAAGATGTGCCTCTGCCCTCAAGTAGCTGACAGTCTAGGGGAGGAGGTGAATAATTGAACAGACACTAAATAAAGTCTGATAAGGACTACAACAGGGGTATACTCAGGATGCCACAGGCGTTCATGGGAAGGGCACCCCAAAGCACTTTGGGGGAGATATGGGAGGTCTTTCTGGAAGAGGTTAAGTTCAAACTGAGACATGAAGAATAAAGAGTTTTCAGGCCAATTCAGAAAGAGGGGGCAGCTTGTGCAAAGACCCAGGGGGAAGGCAACGTGGTGGGTTTAGGAGGCCACCAGTGCTCATCAAGATCAGAGTGCTGTTGGGAAATCTCACCACCACGTTGGGCTTCGATTGCTCTACTAAGGAGTTTGAACTTGATCCTTAACTTATTCCAGATACCCCAATATTCTGGGGCCCAGCCTGCCTGAGACAACTTTGCATACCCAGAACTGGGCCACATAGCTCCCCTTTTGAAATGCACAGTCAACACAGTTGTTACCTGGGTGGCATAGTCCATGTTCCCGAGCACACACACTTTACATTTTCAGGGACAGTCCCTTTTACACGTGTTCCACAGTCAGAACAATGCAACCCGAATTTTTGTTTGGACAAATCAGGATTCATGCATATAGCATAAAAAAATGGCCCACTGCTTCTGTTTCTAGTGGTGCCACCACTGAGCTTTTAGGGATTTCAAATCTCTGAGATTTTAGGGATTTCAAACATGGCACGTGCCCATTTCATAGACACATAGACACATTCCATAGACAAAAATTCAGGTTTGCGAAGTCATGGGTGATGGTCTTTGTTTCGCCAAAACTGGATTTGATTCCTATCTCCAGCTCTGTGCCACTGGCAGGGGAAACTTAATCTGAGCTACATGAGGACAAACTGAACCCGTTAAGGGGCTTCTACATCGGTTCCCCCTCTCCTCTTTCCTCCCCTCTCCTCTTTTCTCCCCTTTCCTCTTTCCACTAACTTCCAGGAGGCTGAGGGCTGTCTGTCAAGGCTTTGGGAGTGGCGTCTGGGTCTTGGTTACCACATCTTCTCTTTGCTTCTACCACTACTGCCCAGTTTTCACTGCCCTTCTTTGCTGGCCTCTGTTGGGATGTCCGAGCCCTCATCTTTTCCCTGGTGGTTGGTTCATAAAGGCCGCTCTTATCTCCACAAGAGGACCTGGAGATACCAGAGATTGAATGGAAAGCATTTGTCCTCTCATCTCACCACAAGGTAAGACCCTTGACTCAATTTCTCCACCACTATGGCTCCATGGCGGGGTGGAGTTGGAGAACTCTGAGACCTTGTTCACTTTCCCAGGCCCTGCTCAGCAGGCGAGCTATGATTCCTTCTTGGAATGAGACAATGAAGGTTCTTGGCCTTATGATTCTCCACTAGCCCTACAGACCTGACCCCAAAGGCACAGGACACAGAGCAGACCATTCATAGGACCACTCATCACTTCACCCTTTTTCCATTTTAAGAGATTTTAACTTAATATGAATGTTCATAAAAACTGGCTCTGATTCATAGGTTCTTTTTGCCTACTTTTTTTGGGAAATAAGCTTTTTGCATGGGGTCTTTATGGATTCTGCTTTGGAATTCCAGTATCCCTTTTTCTCAAACTGCCTTGGCCACAGGTTCAAACGTTCATTTTGAAATATGAAAGCTGAGCATGAGTTTATTTATTTTTTTCCTTTTTTATTGCTGTAACAAGAAACAATCTTCCCCAAGGGCAGCTGGAACAGAACAGTCTCACTGTTGGTTGATAGAAGGTGGGAATAAAGGAGTAACCATGCAAAATTCTCAGGGACAGAGGATTCTTCCCTCTAAAATATTACTCACTGAGAGTAATAAACAGGCAGTGCTGGTGGATCTTAGAGTGGGCTGCAGTAGGAAGAGGAGGAGTAAAGTCTGTAGTCCATGGGACCATGACATATGTCCATATATATAGTCCGTGCCACCCATGGTCTAGAGTACTAGGTGCAAAGGATCTGCTTACTTTCCTCCCTACTCAGAAGGTATAGCAGAATGCTAGTGAGTGATGGAAATACTCTGCTAACAAAAGCATCCACTCTAATCTCCCTCTCCCTCTCTCCCCCTCCCTCCCCTTCCCTCCTCTCTCTCTCCTTCTCTCTCTCTACTCTTTACAAGCCTGTGGACCCAGGAGAAGCTGATATCTGTTGCTTACTGTGTCCTCTAAGTGCAAAAGGATGATAACCTCGGTTCTGTCCAGTGAGCTCACTGCAAAGTTAACCCAAAGAACACAGCAGCTTCCTGGTTGTTTGGATCTGGAAGGGCTCAAGCCACGGAGCTCCCAGGAACGTGATTCCAACACATAGTGCAGAGAGGAAATCTCCAGGTCCTCATTGCGCTGTGTTTATAAAGGTCTAACGGGTATCAGGGACTTCTTCTGATCTCTCTTTCCAAGGTTGGGCATTAAAGTTGTCTATTTGTTTGCTTGCTTCTTCTAATGCTAACTGGCAGAGTTGAGCTTCCTTGAGCAGAGACGGCATAGACCCTCCACAGTATAAAAATCCTTGGGTTGGCCTCAGAGACTGGGCTCATCATGAACCCCAAACTCAAAGGATGATGTTCTAACTTTGAATGAAAAGTTTACCTTCAAGTGACTAGGACACCCTTGGTCCTTGGAGGTCTCTGTGGTGTTCTGGGTTAGAATGGGTCTCGGGCATTACAGATCTGTTTATTCAGGTCTCTGGCATGGTGTTGCATAAAGGGCTAGCCCAGCTAACCTGCACATTTGAAAGAAAGGACTGACCCTCTGATCAGGGAGACCTTCTAGGCCCTCAGAGTTTTCTGTCTGATAGGAGTGTCTTTGTATATCTGGGGCCTTGGGCCACCCCAAATAGTTTAGGTACAGTGTAATTTATGGTGATTTACATAATTCACCTTGTTCACCTGGGGCTCTGGGACATGCTATTTCTGTTTCACCTCTGGAGGGGCCTAAGTTCAGTCATGTGGAGGCTCCATGACCACGTCACTGACCTCCAATAAAAACCCTAGACGCAAAGGTTCAGGTAGGCTTCTCTGGCTAGCAGCACTTCATATGTGTTGTTTAACATCACCGCCAGAAGAATTTTGTCTTATCTGTGCTACTGTATGGAGAGAAGGCAGCTGGAAACTCACACCTGGTCTCCCTTGACTCTGCCCTATCTGCCATACTCCTTTGCAAATTTGAATCCGTATTCTTTCACTGCCATAAGCCACAATCATGTGTATGAAAGTGTCACTGAGTTTTATGGGTCTCTCTGGTGAATCATTGAACCTGAGGGTGGTCTTGGGGACCCTTGACCCAACTGGAAACACTACAAAGTGCTACCTCTTGCCAAGTTTTGGAGTTTGCATGACCCTTACAATTTTCTGCCCCACAGTTGGCTTAGGGCTGGTTCTTCTTCACATAAACCCTTCTGGAAAATTAAACTTTCCTTGTGATCTCTGAGGTCCCTGACTCCTCCTCCCCCACCCCCAAACTTCAGCATCCTTGTTCCGAGACACTCTGATGCTCCAGTCACAGAATGCTCTGACTTCCTCAGTGCCGATGACTCTACTTCCATTTGCTTTAGGAATCCTCACCCACTGCTTCCCCCTATGCCTTATTCCTCACTTGGAATAGCTCAACCTACAAAACCATATGCTTGGAAATGAAGCCCGACCACCCCATGGGGCCGGGTGTTTAAGAACATGATCTTTGGAGTCAGAGAAGTCCAGATTGATTTAATTTCTCTGAACTGCAGTTACTTTTCAGTAAAACGAGAGAAGACTGAATGAGACCCTATGTGTAAAGCTCTTAGCATAATGCCCAGGGCATACATGCCAGGCATTGTGGTAAGGGCTACTATTACCCAGCTCGTAATGGATAATTTTATGTGCCAACTTGACTGGGCCATGGGATGCCCAGATAGCTGGTTAAACATCATTTCTGTCTGTGAGCGGGTTTCCAGAAGAGATTAGCATTTGAATTGGTGGACTCAGCAAAGCAGATGGCTCTCCCAATGTGGGTGGGCCCCATTCAACCCACTGAGGGTCTGGATGGAACAAAAAGGCAGAGGAAGACTCTGGTTTTTTTTTTTTTTTCTTTCCCTCTGCCTGTCTGCTTAAACGGAGACACTGGTCTTCTCCTGCCTTTGCACTGGGGTTTACAGCATTGGATCTCCCGTTTCTTATGCTTTCAGACCTGGACCCAAACTACCCGCTTTCCTAACTCTCCAGCTTGAAGACAGATGGCAGATCATGGGAGTCTTCACCCTCCACAGCTGGGATCACATGAGTCAATTCCTTCTAGTGAGATCAACAAAGAATTGGTTTTGTTTTTCTGGAGCCCCTTGGCAAATGCAAAGCCTAGGCTTAAATCCAGACTCTCTATATTTAACACCTGATTCTGCAGCCTGTCTGACCTCTCTTGACCTTGCCCTTCTCCCCTCCCAAGACTAGATGAATCACCCTTCCCTGCAAGGACACCCTCATCCAAGCCCTCAGTGCCCTCATCTCCTTGTTGTCCTTCAGGCTATGTCTCTCTTCCATCCCCAGGGCTCCGTGGGTCTCACCGCTTGTGAGGCTGCTGGGCAGCGCTAGAGAAAAATCACAGAACCATGCTGGATTGGCTCCATTATACATTTATGAGCTTCCCGGCCTCTGCTGGGCTGCCAGGGCCGCTCAGCCACCTTTTAATGAGCTCTAGTTGACTTTCTCTCCCTTTCCCTTCAGCAGCTGCCCCTGACCCCCACTTGCCCTATCCAACCCACCACCTCCGCCCTTGCCCTGATCCCCAGCCTGTTTCCAGCTGAAGCTCTATGGAGAAGACAGAGACAATCAGAGGTGACCAATCTCACATAAACCCACGTTCTTCTAAAGCTAGGTATATGTTCACCTATATTTACTTCCTCCCTGATTCTATCAGAAGACATTGTTACGCACTGCCAAAGGTAACCTTCCCATCAGTGACCGCTGGCTCTTTTGTTTCCTGCTTTCTTCTCTAGGAAAAGTTTAACTCCTTCCCTCATCTCTTTATCTCTCCCTCCAGGCTTTTCTTCCCAAAGATGAGTGTACCCACGTTCCCTCTCTCCTCCACCCTTTTCCCTCTTCTTTCTACTTTGCTTCCCTTTCAAGACCTGCCTTCTGGGTCTTCACTAGCTAAGGAGGACCTGCTTGCTCCTGTCAAGGGGTCCTTCCTCTAGCTGAGCAGTGAAATCTTGTGGGGGGAGCTCTTAAAAGTCCCCATGCTCATTTCTCATCACAGACCAAGGCTGACGACCACCACTCTCCTCCCTCGCTTCCAAGTCAAATCTCTATGCATTATGATCCCAAATCTATACTGAAACGGAACTTCCTAAGGTCAGCAAAGACCCTTTCATTCCCCAGTTCTGTCCCCACCTCTCAGACCTCAGGCTATAGAACGTTTATGGAGTTTGCAACTCTTAAGGCACTTTCCCTCTGGACTTCCACGGCATGGCTCACTCCTGGCTCTGTTGGCACCCCTGTACCTCGGCCCTTATCCATTTGATTCCACTGTATACGTTATTCAGTGGTAATATCGTTCATTCCCATCTCTCTCTCTCTTTTTGTCTTCTCTGTTCCTTCTCCATCAATGTGGCCAACATTCCTCCTGTCCCCATTAAATCGGCCAACCTACAAAAACTTGGAGGTGTCCTTGACATATCTCCCCTTGTCATACCTTCATCTAACTGGCTAATAATGTTTGTCAAAAGTCTTACTCTGCCGACAAGAAGAGAAAGTCTAAACTTCTTGGCCTTGCATTTGAAGACCCATCACAACTTGGTTCCAGTTGCTTTTCAGACCCATTTCCAACCACACCCTATACTTCAATTTCAACACAAAGACGCACACTGTTCACTGAAGATATTTTTATTCCTCTGTGCCTCGATACTTGCTCATTCCTGGATTCCTGTCTATCCTTCTGTCTCTCTGGTGACCTTCTCACTCACCTTCAAGGCCCAGATAAAATATAAGGTCTCCCTGGCACTCTGCATTCATTCGTATTCTCAGAGAGCTTTATAATAAACTCTAATTGAGTACTTACTCAAGAGTTTTATGGTGGCTGATGTATTTTCTGCCTCCCATACATGATGGTAAACCCTTTGGGGCCAATGGTCATGGCTCATGCCTGTTTTCATCTCTAGTACCCAGTATAGGGACCACTTGCAGGGATGGGTGAGTAAATCTAGCCTGGGAAGGCGACAGGGGACATCTTCTTTATTTTTTTTTATTTTTTTTTAAATTTTTATTTTTTATAAACATATTTTTATCCCCAGGGGTACATGTCTGTGAATCGCCAGGTTTACACACTTCACAGCACTAACCATAGCACATACCCTCCCCAATGTCCATTACCCCACCCCCCTTTCCCAACCCCCTTCCCCCAGCAATCCTCAGTTTGTTTTGTGAGATTAAGCGTCACTTATGGTTTGTCTCCCTCCCAATCCCATCTTGTTTCTTTTCTTCTTTTTCTACCCCCCTAGTCCCCCATGTTGCATCTCCACTTCCT
>PISX010028475.1:0-21470 GCA_004024625.1 Mellivora capensis | reverse complement strand
TCTCTGCCTACTTGTGATCTCTATCTGTCAAATAAATAAATAAAAATCTTAAAAAAAAAAAAAGAAAGAAAAGAAAAAAGAAACCCAGGACCAGTAAAAAACAATGTATCTCCTTGCAAGCTGCGATCTGTAATTGCAGAGAAGGAATTCAGAGGTCAGGATGGACAGTAGCGTCCAAAGGAAAGAAGTAAACATCACTACAGAGTACTGGTAAGGATACATTCCCTGGTAATTTGTGTCCATGTGGGGACGGTGGATCTGCTGGGCCTGCTTATTAAAAAGCCTTAAAGTGGCCAAAGGACTTGATGGTGCCAATGAATAGAGGGTGACTTATTATATTATTTTTCTACGCGAAGGACTCTGATATTTCTACAAGAGCTATATAAAGCACCATCTACACTTACTAATTCACTGCAAAGCCCAATAGTAATTTTAGTTTACCTCTTAAAGCAGTTTAAATGAACAGCCCTTGGACTATTTAATCATTTCCGAAGGACTGAAAAAATAAAAATTAGTTTCAGGACGGCGTAAAAGTAGGAGCCAGTCACAATAAGTTGTACCAACCCCACTGATTTCATCTGCTCTGTGACCTGCCTGGAGTCATTTCTT
Organism: Mellivora capensis; assembly: GCA_004024625.1. Taxonomy (NCBI): domain Eukaryota; kingdom Metazoa; phylum Chordata; class Mammalia; order Carnivora; family Mustelidae; genus Mellivora; species Mellivora capensis. Next base: position 20,861 of record PISX010028475.1, on the reverse strand, counting down.
CCTGGAGAGTAATTCTTGATTTTAGCATTGCACCCAAGCTCCACGTCTGGGAACGGAATTACGCTGGCGCCCTCTGCTGGGAAGAGGTGGGAGGTTCAACAGGAAACAATGGTGTCTGGGTCTCTGCGGTGTGGGGGCTGCATCTGGGATCCTGAGCCCACAGCAGCCTCCAGGCTGGATCCATTTAGTGCTCTTCACAGCTATCTCAGTCAGGTATGCTCTGGCATCATGCCTGAATTCATGAACCGAAAGCAGTAATCGGATTTTTATTGTAAGGAGGTTGTCAGTTAATTTTTAAAAGTAGCCCAAGAAAACTGTTCCCTTCTACTCGGCAGCTAGAGAGCTGGACTCTCCTTTCATTGAACTCAATACCATGACTCATTGTGGGTGGTGGCCATCTTGCTACAGAACAATAACTCTTGAGAGGCCAGTGAGAAACTCTGAGGCCATGCTTTTTTTTTTTTTTGGCCTGTTCAATTATTGTTTTTTTTTACCAGTGGGTAAAGCACATTGATATTCATCACTGATTTCTTGGCTCAAATAATCAGAATTAATGCCATAGTGCTAAATTAAATTTAGAGTGTCTACTCTGGTGTTCCTGTAGTACCCTGCTCAGCTGATTTTTTGCTAGAGGTGGAAACACGTCCAGTTGTATTTAAGAAAGAGGTGGGGGAGTGCTGAGAAGGAAAGCACAAGAGAGAAGAGTTGTGAATTCTCCTGTGTGCACATTGGAGGCGAACTTCTGAAATAAAATGATGGGAAGAGTGGATGAAATGATCATTTCCAACACTCCACTTTTATTTTATGTTTTTTAGGATCAATAGCATGGACATGGAGGTCTGCCTCTGGTTTCCATAACAACCTGGCTTATTGAAAGACTGCAGGCTCCACAAATCCCCAATTATCAGCCTTGCAGGGCTTATTAATGGAGCTGAGTATCCCAGCGAGGCAGGCAGCTCATTGCTGGCACGTGCCTGGTGGGCTGGCGGGAGGGTGGAGGAGATGGGAAGGGGAGATGTGTGGTGAGACAGCAGCCATTTGTCCCCCTGTCACTTAGGGGAGTGCAGTCATTCAGGAGGCTGTGTGAGGATCCCTGAAGCCTTGAGTGGCTGTGGCTGTCCTTGCAGGCAGCCCAGAAATCGGAGTGGAGACTGTTTTTTCCAGCCCCACCCTGAAAGCAATCCATCTGGAGTAAATCCATATGAATATATCACATACCCTGTATGTTTATTGAGCTCCTATAATTAATTGAGGCTTCCTCACAAAGACAATGGCAACTCTATATTTCTAATATTAACTCAAGCCTTAATTAACATGTGAAGCCAATGCATATTTGCATCTAATGCAAATTTAATAGCTCTGAATCGCTCGGTCTTTGGTCTGGTGCTGGCTTATTAGGTCCTCACCCTAGAACAACTGCAGCAGCAATAATAAAAGTACTGTCAGTAACAATACAGAGAAGACTTACTTCTCTTGTACCAGGCTGTCTGCTGTGACCCTCGATTGGACGGCATCATTGTCCCTTATACGGAAGTAAGAGAACTTAAATAATTTAGGCCACATGGCTAGTGAGCCTCAGTACACGAGGGTCTCATTCCTGCTCCCTCTATATAATTACTTTTATTCTTCCCGTTTTATTTAACTCGGGTGTCCTCAAGATAGAAAAGGAACCACATTTACAGTAAATTCTGTGTTCTCCAATGTGATTGGGGAATGGAACATTCTGATTAATCAAATTTTTGATTAATAATTGTCATCTGGGTTATAATTGGATTTCCATTTGGGAAAGGTTTGGGACGTCATAAAATATACACAACATTAGAAGTGTAGTAATCATAGTCATAAAATGCTTCGGGATCATTATACAAATGTCAATTTTTATTGTAATGCTGAAGTGTTAGTTGATAAAGATTTCTGTTTGACAGAATGCCAGATGAACTGTTCTTGTAGCATAGACTCACCAATGCCATGACACTTTTGAGTGTTGTATATTTCTAAGTACTTTATGTGAACCACCACTGAAGCTTAATGGGATCGGTAAAAAAAAAAATCTTTGGGGATCTTTCAGAGTTAAAGAATATTAGTGCTTGGAAAAGCTCAAAGTCATTAAATATTCTGGATCACTGTGTATTTTGTTAAACTGTTTTTACTAAACCAGAATGGTACACTATGTGGAAAATGAGATATAACATTCCCTTGAGGGAGTTCGATCCAAATCTGTCATAAAGCACTAGGCATAGATCAGAGTTAGCAGAATTTTCATCATAGTTGCTCAAACAATTTTTATGATTTTAGTCTCCAGAACCAGCAATAGGTCCCTACCTTATTGAGGATTGAGAAAATCAGTGATAAGTACTGTTTTAGTTAATACTTAGCATGTCATCTGTACATTTTATGTCTAATACAACAACCCTATGAGGTAGGCACTGTATCCCCATAGTCTAGAGAAATCAAGGTACTGAAAGGTTATACAACTTGTTGGGAGGGACACCTGTGTGGCTCAATTGGTTTTAGCGTGGGGCTCTTGATTTTGGCTCAGGTTATGATCTCAGAGTCATGGGATCCAGCCCTGCATCAGGCTCCATGCTGCTGAGCATGAACACTGCTTGTGTTCTCTCCGTCTCCCACTGCCCCTCCCACCTCTCAAAACAAAACAACCAGAAAACAAAAAAAACAAACTTGTTGGGAAGTGGTAGTTTCCAGATTTAAACTCAGGCTGTCTAGCCCGTGAGTCTGTGTTCTTTACCAGAATTGTCTATACTCACTGTCTGCAATTTTCTTCTTAATCTCTCTTGAATGCACAACAATCACATCTACATCTACCCTCCCATCCTGCGTGGAAACAACTTTTGGCAAAGTCACAAATGACCTCTACTTTGCTAAAATCCAGTCGGCCCATTCTAAGACCTTATCTTCTTTGGGCTGCCAACAGCATTTGATAGTTGATCACTTTCTACTCCTTGAAATGCTTTCGTTACCCCTCTTCCTGCCTATTACCTCTTCCTGATTTTCCCCACATGTTGTCTATTCCCTTCTAGTTTCCTTTGCCCTTCCTTCTTCATCTCCTGGCTTCTAAATGTTGGGGTACCCCACAGCTCAGTCTTGGACCTCTTCTTCTCCATTCACATCTAGTCCTTTGGTGATGTCTCCTAGTTCACGGCTATAATTATTGTCTACAATCTGATAAATCCCAGTGTTCCATCTGCAGCCAGGACCTCTGTCCCTGCTCCAGACAACTGCTTACTCTGCAACTCAACTTGTATATATAATAAATACCCAAAACTAAATATTTTGAAAACCAAACTCCTGCCTTTTCTCCCTGCACCTGTGCCTTCTTGAGTTTTTCCATCTCAGGAAGTAGCAGGCCCATTTCTTCCTGAGGCTCAGGCCATGTATCTTGGAATTATCCCAGATTTTTTTTTTATGACATTAATGTCAGCAAATTTTGTTGGCTCCACCTTCAAAATACATCTGGAACCAAAATACATCTAACACCCACCGGGCTTCAACAAAAGCCACAGTCTGACAGTGGCCTCAAAGCCCTCCTCAATTAACATCCCCCTAGGTCCCTGCTGATTTCATCTTCTTTCACTCTCCCTTTCTTGCTCTGTTCTAGCAATACTAATGCCCTTGCTACATGTCCAGCAACCATGTGTGCTCCCAGCTAAGGAGTGTGCACTTCCTGTGCCCTCGGCCTAGAAATCCTCCTCTAGAGGCTCGTATCATCCAGTCCTGAGCTCTCCTCAGCTTCTCTTCACATGTCACCTCCTCAGAGAGAACTTCCTTCTTTCATATTGTCACCCCACCCTCATCCCGGTATTCTCTATGCTCCTTCCCCCCATGACTCTCTCTCTGTCATGGCACCTGACGTGCTCCATGTTCCACTTACCTGTTTACAGTATAAGCTCCACGAGGAGAGGGGAATGTTTGCTCCATTACCGTTTTGTACCCTGCCGTATCCCCAGCAACTAGAGCAGGTAGCCAGTGCTCAACAGGCGTGCGCGATTCATCGGTGAGGGAGAGGACACCTACTTAGTCCAACAAAGTAGCCGAATCATACCAATGGTCAACGCTCGGGTGGCAAAGGTGACCCCAAATCACTCTCACATTCAGCTGGTTCACTCCTCGTTGCCACTAAAGAAACTTCTCCTCCGCCCCCTGGATGGATGTTCCCCCATCTCCCTTTGGCCCTGCGAGTTCCTTGCTGGCTCAGCTCCCACACGTGATGCTGTCCCTCCTGTTGACCAGAGATGGTGGCAGCTGGACAGTGACCAGACCTGGGCCGTGTCAGTGGCACCAGGGGACCAGCCCCGTGTCCTAGTCTCACTGCTTCACAGCCATTCCCTACAGGGAGCATAGGTCAGAGGGCCGAAATCGGTTTCATCTCCCCATGCAGAAACACATCTCTAAAAGCAGAGACTCGTTTTAGCAATTCAGAACCTCTGGGAATTCTGGCCTGACTGGAAATAGCTGACGGAAACACACCTTTGCTCGGGAGTGAGCTGCCTTTCTCTCATGTGAAATCATCCGATCAAAGTCATGGAAGCTTTTATGTCTCATAAAGAGTCCCTAGTGGATTGAAATGTTCAATTTATCATAAATTACAGTTAAGTCAGCATTTACCCCTTAGTAGCCCTTTTTCAAGTATGTTGAATTTGCCTAATGTCGATTATAGCTCGATATGGTAATGATTGGGGCTGCTTTTTTTTTTTTTTTCTACTCAGGAGCGTTTTAGGAAGAAACCACTGCATACAGATCTGCAGACTATATATATATATATATATATATGTTTTTTCCCCCCCAGTCATCTCTGTTGGTTTTGATTAGTCAGAGTGGCAAGGATTAACTCTCACACCATCTATAAGCTTCGCACAACTGGAAAGCAGTTTTGTGTCCCAGATACCTCTAATAAAACCCTCTGGTCTTCTATTAGTCTCTTAGGTGGGCAAGGTTGCCTGAGTAAAGACAAAACACCAGAGACAAGAAAATCGAGTCTCTTTTGCTATGATGAGCTTTGGTGAGAAAGGACTGTGCTGCAGGAGCAAAGAACCCAGAGGTCCCTGGGAGTCTGTCTGTGGTGAGGTAGAAAGAAGATGTGGGTAGAGGGTGGGGCTGGGGAAAAAATGAGGTGACGAGAGGGTGTGGGTGGTGCTTCCTGAAAATCCCAATACAGAAGGAATGGGTGGTGAAAGGAACCAGAATAATAGCACGCAACTGGAAAGCTTTAAAATCTATGGATTGGAAACCTCTGATGATAGGAATCTGTTTATGAATAAAGAACAAAATATATTAGTATGATTGATGATTTTGTTCAATATTGGTAACTCCTCATTTCTTACTCACTCCCTCAAGATTCCCACCACCACCCTTTATTTGAACAGCAGCCCAAACCTTGCACATAACGGAGGGGGGGGGGGGGGGGGGGGGGGACGGGAGCAGAGGGCAGGGAGGACACTTCAGGTATAAAGGACTGTGATTAATCTTCATTGCCGAGGGCTTGTGAAAGTGGCAGCCAGTCCTGGGGATTGGAATTCCCTACTCCCGAGGCTTCCACAGACAATTGTTGATCGTGTCTGTTTACTGTGGAAAGCTTTAGTTTACTGAGGAAATACTTCGGCACTGGCAGGAGGCTGATGGGAATATAATCATTCCAGCTCAGCTTTTCATCTTTAACAACCTGTGTCCTGACACCTGCTGGGTATGGCAGATTTGTGCCTTGTCACCATGTGTGTAGTGTGCATGAGAAAACCAGTAACAAGGTTAATGCCACCCTTTCACAGAGAGAGTTTTGTTGGTTCTCGCTTTCTCTGATACTACTCTAGTGCGCTTGGCCGTTACTCCCACCTTCCTTCCTCCACCCCCACCACCATGTTCCCACCGGATCTCCTGAGAGTCGTTACTCCCCAGTCCATCAGCCAAAGTTAGTGGGTTTCCATGGTTACCAGGCAGCTGGTGTCTAGACACGGAAAGATGCCTTGCAATTGAGCTGCGAATCTAGCTTCTATCTTACACACCGCTATCTTCCCTCCTCCTCTTTCCTCCCATTTCCTCTTTATTTACAGCAGGCATTAATACCAACACAGGATGGAAGTTCCTTTTGACAGGCCATTAAAGGAAGGAGGGGAAGAGAGAGAGGGTAGAAAAGCCAAACTAGCTGTCTTGTCCTATCAGTGAAGTGCAAAAATAACTGAGGTGGCAGACCCCGATCTGGCTTCTCTTTCTTCTTCACAAAGGATTTTATTTAATTAAAATATTTTAAATTAGAAAACAGTGCCACTAGTCCATTGGGAGCCATGAGCATCTTTAAGAGCCCATAAAAGCATTTCAGGGTAGTCTTCAGCTGATGGCACTGAATTGAGGTAGAACCTTTCACCATCTCTGGACAATCAATGTAATTTCTCTTTCTCCGATGCTCAGGGGAATCATAGTCAAGTTTGATCTTCCCTATTTCTTCTGAGAAGGAGGAAAGCCACTCCTGGTAACTAGGAGCTGGCCTGGCACTCACAGAGAGACCCTGGTGTTCTCCTGTTGAAGTAACCAATTTTCAGAATGCCAATATCAGAGTTTGTGTGATGTCTCAAGACAAAAACAAGACCACAATAATCATGTCTGAACACAAACTAATTAGGGGAATTGTCTAAACCGTAAAATGGCCAAATATTTCCCTAGCTGACTAATGTGAGGGCTGATACCCACCTCATTCCTTCCTTCTAGAAGATGGGGGAACATCTGTCCAGATGCCCAATCATAAAATGACCCCTATTCCATGGGGTCCAATTCAGACCAAAGCTCTGCTTCCTTGAATCCAGCTCCAAACCCCCTAGCACGAGTCCAGATAAATCCCTTCTAAGTCCTACTGTGATGTCTCATGGTTTCCCACTGTCTTTGTTCTCCCTTGGAGCAACATGTCAATAAATCCAACTTCATTCAACTACAGGTGTTCTTGGTAGTCCTTGGCTGGAAAGTGCTGATAATCCATAGAATTTCTTTCTATATTATAATTTTTAGTTTAATTACTTCAGTCAAAAATCTTTTTCTCATTTTCTCCCACATCTTCTGACTATTTTCAGTGCTATCTTTATCCCCAAATTTATTACTACATCTCCCTGAGTTTACCAATTCTCCTCCTAAGATCTCATAATAATCTAACTTAGAAAACAAAATTAACTCCTAATTTATCTTTCCTATCCCTAGTATTTTCTTGCTTTTGGCCTCAACATGAGACAAGATGACCCAGGCCCCTAGATGAGTTTAAAACCTCTCTACCCACATGAAAAAATGTTCAACATCACTCAGGATCAGGGAAATACAAATCAAAACCATGATGAGTACCACCTCACACCAGTCAGAATGGTGAAAATATACAACTCAGGAAACAACAGATGTTGGTGAGGATGCAGAGAAAGGGGAACCCTCCTACACTGTTGTTGGGAATGCAAGCTTGTGTAGCCACTGTGGAAAACAATATAGAGTTTCCTTAAAAAGTTGAAAATAGAGCTATCCTACAACCCAGCAATTGTACTACTAGGTATTTATCCAAAAGATAAAAAATAATGACTTGAAGGGGCATGCCCCCTCCCAATGTTAATAGCAGCAACGTCCCTAACAGCCAGACTATGGAAAGAGCCCAGATGTCCATCAAAAGATGAATGGATAAAGATGTGATATATATAAGGAGATATTGCTCAGCCATCAAAAAGAAGGAAATCCTGCCATTTGCAATGACATAGATGGAACTAAAGGGTATTATGCTAAGTGAAATAAGTCAGCCAGAGAAAGACAAATACTATATGATTTCACTCATTTGTGGAATTTAAGAAACAAAACAGATGAACTCAGGAGAAGGAAAGGAAAAATAAAATAAGATAAAAACAGAGAGGGAGACAAACCATAGGAGACTTTTAACTATAGGGAACAAACTGGGGGGATGGGATAACTGGGTGATAGACATTAAGGAGGGCATTTGTTGAAATGAGCACTGGGTGTTATATGTAACTGATGAATCACTAAATTCTACCCCTAAAACTAATAATACACTATGTGTTAATTAAATTGAATTTAAATAAAATATTTTTTTAAAAGCCTCCCTACTGGAACTTTTGTAACCAGAAGCAGCAGTGATGGCAAGGACGTGGGTCAGACAGAGTGCAAACATCGAACATGTGTAAACAAAATTAGAGTGAGACTATGACCCCAAAATTTTTTGCTTTAGTACATTCTTATTTAAAACAGGAGGAAAGATGGGCGCCTGGGTGGCTCAGTGGGTTAAGCCGCTGCCTTCGGCTCAGGTAATGATCTCAGGGTCCTGGGATCGAGTCCCACATCGGGCTCTCTGCTTGGCAGGGAGCCTGCTTCCCTCTCTCTCTCTCTGCCTGCCTCTCTGCCTACTTGTGATCTCTCTCTCTCTGTCAAATAAATAAATAAATAAAATCTTTTAAAAAATTTATTATTAAAAAAAAAAAAAAACAGGAGGAAAGACATGTCCCCTGTTTCAGACTCCATGATGTCAGATAGTTTGTTGGGGGCAGGAACCATCTCTTCTCCCTTTGCTGACTTTAAGTAACTATTTTAGCTACACTATCAGTGGTAGGGAAGATACTTTCAAGAGGGCCACCTTGGAAACAGAAAGACACTTGAGAGATGACTGCATTGGTTCAGACTTTAATATCTCCACTGCCCCCCTGAAATGCCAGCCTGGTGCACTGCCATATAACCTTCCAGGGCCTCACTAATGACGTCACTTACATCATCTGTCTTTCAGGTTGAGTTCTATGCCTGGTTCTGGAGTTGATGTCATTCTCATTCCTAGACTAGGTAAATTTAAAGGGCACTATACCCAATTAACTTAGCGTCAAGTCAAGTTTGCCCAAACACCAATAGTTGGTCTCCTACTTAGGAACAGTTCCACTAACTAGACTTCTGCTTGGTTTGCTTTACCTAAGTCCCTGTCTCATTCACCTCATTTGTATTCTGGTTTCTTTGAGATTAAGGCTCTGCCGTATTCTCTTTTAATTTTTTTTTTTTAAGATTTATTTATTTATTTGTCAGAGAGAGAGAGAGAGAGAGCCAGAGAGCGAGCACAGGCAGACAGAGTGGCAGGCAAAGGCAGAGGGAGAAGCAGGCTCCCTGCCGAGCAAGGAGCCCCATGTGGAACTCGATCCCAAGACGCTGGGATCATGACCTGAGCCGAAGACAGCGCTTAACCAACTGAGCCACCCAGGCGTCCCTCTGCCGTATTCTCATCTATCCTCTTAGAGATGGGAATCTTGTTCTTGGATCCATGACCAGAGGGGCCCATTGCTGGCTAGTTGACTTCCCTGCATGTTCATGGTCTATCTCTACTGGCCTCCAACACTTGTTGAGTACTTCTATTGTTGATCTCCTATTTGACTATTGCTTTTATCTGTATACTTCAGATATTGTGTTATTCTTACCCACATGTACTCCCTTCCATTGCTTACTACTGGCTCCATGTCCAAGCAGTAGTAACATGACTAGTCTCTATTCCCTTTGAGTTTGGCACATTTTTCCCCAAAAAGTATAAATACAGTTTTTGGTCTTATTTTTTCTTTCCATTTCATGGTCTCAAGTAGAGAGAGATGTTGGGAGAAAGAAGAATCAATAGATATAAATAGGTCCATATAAAGAGAAGATTTTAAGGAATGATAAGGCCAAACTGGTTATATTTGTAGTAATAGTGATCTCAGTATAGAATGAGATATAGGTTTGGAACCAGGAGTAGATCCAAGGACATAGAGAAATATTTGGCAGCAGAAATTGGAATTTAATGTATATGAGGCCATGTGTTATTAAAAATTTTGTGATAAAAAAAGTAGTATGTTTTCATTGATATATAAAGATTAGTAATATGATAGTTATGTTATAAATTAGGCATTTACCTGGTTATGAGGTTAGGGTTGAAGTCATTAGAATGTTTTCTGTTGTAGAGTCTACAGAAAAATGTAGAATTGATTCTTGAATTGCAGTCATGTTAGGGGACAGGGAATAAAAACTAGACCCATCATGGCAAGAGAAAACCTAGGAAACAGCAGAAATAAATCTAGAACAGAGTGTTCACTAAAGTTAAGAGAAAAGGAATGTTTTAAGAAACAAAAGTGCACCAACAATTAAAGAGATTAGTGTATTTAAGATGTTGCAGTAGATACTCTAACTCCCAAGACCATAGTAGCTTGGTGGAGAATAGTTTTCCCTTAGACTTACAGGGAGGAGTAGTCTAGTCAAGTTACAGGTGGGGTGATTTACAACGTGGGTTGTCCTGCAGTCTGTGGAAGTATAGTCCTTAGCTGAACAGGATTTGTTTATCTCTGTGTGTAGCTTGTTTCAAAGAGACAAACAGTTCTAATCTCAGCTACTCATGAGACAAAGGAGGGTCTGCATCTGGCTTTGTCACCAGGCGCAGGCAAAGAGGGTGGGGAAGAACTATGGCCTTATTACGGGTAAACAAGGGAGTCGCCCATGAATCTTCTGGGAATCATGAGGAAGTGTGTACAGCATATCATGGGGAGAAGGGTGTTTTGCAGTGGGTCATTTTCTGGGTCACAAAAGGGTGGGGAGGCTTCAGAAAACAAAAGGTTGGGGGAATTCCCAACTGTATTCTGGAGCATGAATCTCAAAGATCAACACTGTCAAAAGAAGTAATTGTCAAAAAAAGCTCTAGAGCTATGGTAAATGACAAAAGGCCTTATGACTTAGAATATTTTTTTGTAGTGAACTTGAGGAGAGTACTGTCAGAAAAATAATAAAGTTAAAGTCAGCTTATAGAGAAATAAGATGATATGAAGAAATGATAGCATAACTAAAACTTGGCTTTTCATACAGTTTGATCAAGGAGGAAAAGAACAGGTTAGTAAATTTCTCGAACAAGGAGGCTGTTATCTTTTTGTTTTTGGAATGTCTTGTACATACATATATATATATATATAAATGTGCGCATACATATATATATACACACACACACACACACACACACATATATTTTGTTCCATGTTACTCTAGAATAGAAAGCTCCATGTAGGCCTAAGGGAGGTAGATTTTATCTGGATATCAGGAATAAGTTACTGTTAAAATTGGAATGGCCTGTTGAAGCAGAGGCTATCCATCTGCTAGGAGTGTTTTAGGGGATTCTTGTATTTAAGGTGAGGCATTGCTGGAGGGTCTCCAAAGCCCCTTTGTACTCTATGTTTTCTATATGTATGTAGTCTGATTACCTTCAAATAAATAGGGTTTTGGAAGAAGGAAGAGAGTAGAAGGTAGATTTTAGACATAAGGTGTGCCTTGGAAAATGGCTTTCTTAGAGAAAAACACTGGGTGGAGAAAAGAGAGAAAGCCTTCGGTGGGATGAATTTTCAAATGGGAGAATTATATGATGGCAGGACATATGATTGTATATCTGTCCCAGGCAAGCTGCAGGCTCACTGTGAATCTTTATTCTTTAACTGCTTCTTGTCCCAATGTCCTCAAATAGACAAAGCTATTACATTCTTTGCCACTAAGTAAAGAACTTTCAGCTCTTTGACTAAAGAGAGAAAAATCAGTACACATACAAATATTACTTTTTCGATATAGTTCTGGTTGTGTTCCAGTGAGTGCTATTGATTTTTAAAGCAATTTTTCACTCAAAGGCAGTGCCATAATTTGACAGGCCCCAGGAAGCCAACACACACAATGAGCGCAAAACAAATTGTCCCAGTAAGAGATGGGATTGCATTTATTCACCCACATGCAAGCATAGAACACAAACACCTTTTATGGGGCTTTCTTGTTACAATAGTATTTTTAAAATTAATTTCAAAATCGAGTCAAACCCTCTCAGTTGGTTTTGTAACACTGCTTCCATTGGGAAGTGAAGGGGGTGATAGGTGAGGGGATGACATGGATTTTCTTTTCCTCTTCAGGACATAGTAATGGTCTTTTACAGGTTCTTAGATAGGACAGCATTTGTAGTAATTTTAGCAATTCTAGATTTTACTGTCTGGTAACTCTTTAGTCATTTAGTTGATGAAACCTACCATAGTTGATGATAACTTTTCAGTCCATATTACTAATTTTAGAGGTCCCCACGTTTTTCCTCTCTGCATAGAGTATCGGCTTTGCCCCACACAATTGGTACACAACTGACTGAAGTTCGATACAACAGTAATCCTTAGTCCTGGTTCTGAAAACATCCAGAGTATCTAAAAGTACTTCTGGTAACCCTTAAAGCAATTGTATTGAGTTGCCTTTCCTTTCACAAAAGAGAAAAGGAATGGAGGTAGGGAGTGGTGAAGGGAGGTGAGAGAGAAAGGGGGGAGGGGGTAAAAGCAGATTTGGGAGGGGGCGGAGAAATGGATTTATGGAGTGCATTTAGGACCACTGGGGAGAGATGCAAGTTAAAATTAAGCAGCTGAATTCACTCATCCCCAAAGGCTGTTAGAGGTACTATGGTATTATGGCAGGGTCTGAATTCTAATTAGCTATGTGACTTTGGGCAAGTCACAGAGACTCTCTCCATCGTCAGTTTTTGTCAGAGGAATGAGGGACTGAGATCAGATAACCTCTGAGACCTTCTTCACCTTCCACTATACTGTAATTTTATGAACAATTACAAGCTAACTCTATGACAATATATATATATGTGTGTGTGTATATATATATATATATTTTTTTTTTTTTTTGTATTTTTGTCCTGAATTATGTGGTTTATCCACTTGCATTGATAAAATTAGCAACTGCCATGCCTTTAATTTTCTAAAGTTCTAAAGTATAGTTACAGCCATAAGGAAAAATTAAGCAACAAAGTTAAATAATGGTTTGGCTAATCTCAAGTACCACCCAAACACATCATAGCAAGTCACAGCAAGGCACAAGCTGAATATGACTCACAAAAGTAGTGCTTTTGTTTAAAAATCTAAATGTCACCTACATAATAGATAGTCACAAGTAGGAAAAATTTTAGGCAGCTGTAGTCATTGTTGGAGTGACTCCGACAGAGCTACAATTATGTCTAGTTTTGGTTTCTGTATTTTAACCCTGGAGTCAGATAATCAAATCATTTAATCAAATATTAGATCTTGGGATTTGACAACCTAGGATCCGTTTTTGTTTTTAAAGTCAAATGTTGAAAATATAATCTTTGTAATAGGCATATTACCTCAGTCTGTGTTAAAAGATTACAAATGATTAGTTGAATTTTTATTTTTTAAAAATTTGATTTATTTAAGCAATCTCTACAGCCTACATGGGGCTCAAACTCATGATCCTGAGATCAAGAGTTGCGTGCTCTTCTGACTGAGCTAGCCAAGTGCCCCGATTAGCTGAATTTTTAAATGAAAACTGGTATAGCCCAGAAGAGTGTTCATTAAATTTCTTAAGGTTTGACAGACACAAGTGACTCCACTTGCATAACTGATCACTAGATGAGATCTATGGTGACTATAAGAGAAATGCCTAAGGAAAAACAAATTTGAGAAGAGGCTGGTACAATGTCTAAGCAGACTGTTTGAATGAAAATGAAAAGCTGTGAGAAAGAAAAGCTGAGAAGTAGACTCAATGAAAAATGGCCAACAAATGATAAGCTGGTTTAGTTTTTCCTGTCTCTTAAGTAGGGATCTAAATAATTAATATCAAATACCCGAGGGTCTGATTTTTTTTAATTTATTAACTTTCTCCAGAATGCAGCAGGAGAAATTATAGATAAACTTCGGTGGGGGGAATGCTAGGTTAACCATATTTTAACAAGATTCCGTAAAGTACGGTATTTCCTTGCCTAGAATTTTTAAAAGAGAACAGCCCTTCCTACTCTATCTTTACTCTATCCTTTGAAGTCTGCTATAATTCCTTGCTTTAGAAGGCCCAGAAATGAGAGAATGTTGTACATAGGTAAGAAGAAAAACCCATCAGAACAGTCTGTATACAGCCTCTCCACCCCTCGCCAGCCAAGGACTTATCCCCCAACATAGGCCCTGTTCCCAGATGAACAAGCCTTCCAGGAAATGAAAAGGTCTTTCTCATAATGAAGTTGAAAAATTGTATCTAATTGTATTCCTTAAGGTTAAAGGACAAGAAATTTTAGGCCTCTTTCAAGTCTTGGATTTGGTGATTATTACCAAATGAGGACATTTTTCTGAAAATTGGGTATGATGTCTTGTGCCGGGAAAATTGCCATCCCCTCTGTAAGTTGCCTACTGGAGGCAAGATTTACTACACATTGGGGGGGTGGAGATGACTTAGTTCTCGTTCAATGCAGTAAACTTTTGCTACAAAATTTATGGAATCAAATGAGCTAAAGCCAAAGATAAGGTTATTTCCTTTTGAAATCAATTAGCTGCTATTCTTGGGTATGAAATAAGGAGATTGTTCTGTTTTTAAGCAGAGGCAATAGCAGAGAAGTTCCTCCCTTTCGAAACATTACTATCTAGCAGCCTTGATTCCTTCATCATTCATCATAGAATCATGGCCTTCAAGTTCGGTCAGTTGTCATCTTTGCTGTTTCAATCATTTCGGGACTTTGGCCCTTGACTTCAGAGCCTTTTTTCAAGGAATTATTTTTTTTTTCCACTCTACCAGAAAAAAAAAAAAAACTTTGTAAGTCACAGACTTTTCCTTCCCTTTCTTGGGCTATTTGGGAAAAAAAAAATTGGGGCTGTGTACTAAGATCAGATAAGCATGAATTAGTGAAGAGAGAGAGATGGTAACTCTCATTTCTTAGGCATGTAGGTAAGCAAGTAGTGGCAGTCTCATTTGCTCTCATTTAATGCTCATCACAAGTCTATGAGAGAGGTACTATATTATTTCCACTGATGAGAAAATAGAAAAGCCAGGGAAGATCCATATTGAATACCTATATGTGAAACCCCTTAATATACTGCTTGACACATAGTAAACCTTAAGCCAATGTTAGCTCCTGTTCAGTCACTAGTAATAAGAGTCAACACTTATTGGGCACTTACTGAAATATGACATTCATTGTTAAATACCTTAAATAATTAACATACTTAAACCTTATAACAACCCTGTAAGGTGGATAACAATACTAGCACCAATTACAGATGAGGAAAATGAGGCTAGAGGAGGTGAAGTAACTCACTTAAAGTCAGGGTAAGTGTCAGAGAGAGAATTTAAATGCAAATATCTGACTCTAGAACCAGATTTCTTATTCACTACTCTATGCCATCATCTAAAAATAGTTATGCTTTTAGTACATATCTATTTTTTACATTTGGGTTTTTTTTTAACATGAGTAATTTGTTATAAAATTAGAAGATAAACATAAAATTAAAGCTAACAAAAAAAAAAAAAGAAGGAGGAGGACGATGGGATAATGCTTTCCTTGGCTCTGAGCCAGGATAATGTTGAGGTTCTTTTTCATAATCCAATGTTTTGAAATTCAGACAGGCCCCTGCAATTCAAACATTATAAGTCCATATTTCCTGCTTGAGGCAAGACAGGTTTTATCTACATGTCACAAAGCATTCTTAGGATTTTCACTTTTTCCATATTTTCTTTCTCCAATAAGTATTAAATGTGTATCTTGTGATAAGTATGATACTAAAAGTTGGGGTTAATGTAAAAGAATTAATTCACTAAAACGTATATGTGTGCCAGGTACTTTTCTAGGCATGTAGGATTTATTAGTGAATAAAATAAATTCTAAAAAAAATCTCTGCCTGAGGATCATAACAGAGGAACTGGTCTACAGGATCATGGATGACTTTCTTGAGAAGTTAGCCTGGATGCTAAAACCTAAAAAAAACAAGAGCAGTGTGGGTTGGTGGGAGTGGTCTTCTCTGATGAAGGGAAGTCCTTTATTATTTACTTTGTTTATAATTGTCAGAACATGGTTTTAATAAAAGGTAGACCAACTTAAAAAAAAAATCTCTGCTTTTGTGAAGTTTAAATTCTAGCAAATGTATCCTTTTCCTTTGAAAAGTTAGTTCAGAGTCAAGAAGACTTAAAGGATACCACAAACTGATATGTAATGCAAGCAATATGATTTCCGTATAAATAAAGAGAAGGAACTGACTAATTATGCCTAGGAGTGTTTTGGAGGTGGGGAAACAACATTTGAGCTGTGTCCTGAGGGAAAATTAAGCAGCAAACTTTGATTCAAATCTTGAGGACTTGGCTGTGCACACTGACTGAGGTAATTGGCCTGCCTTCCAACTCCAGTCCTTACTTTTTAGCTAAAGGAGTAACGTTGGTCACATTCTGTAAAATCTGAACCTGAGATGCGACTGTTGTGTGAATACTTTGTTGGTGGAAATCTGAAAGGGAGTGAGAAAGAGGAGAGACCAAAGGAAGAAGACAGTCAGAGATGTGGGTTCATAAAAAGAGAAGTCTCAACCTGAACCCACAGAGCGCTCTGAAGTACCAACTGTACCACAGCCTGACTGTTTTGCCCAAAAACAAGGGCACAGAGTCATGGGGAGCAAATGGGGCATCACCTTTCAGGCACTTCATACCCCTACTCAAGGGAGAAGAGTGGGCCATTGGCAGCCAACACCCCCAGCAGTTGGGAGACGGCAAAGGGGATCTGAGAGGGCACCATCAGCATCTGTGACAAGGAGCGTAGGACATCTGGAAGGCCTAACTAGGGGTGTAGAGATGTAGCAAAAACTTGAATGGCAAGCAAAGGGAGAGATAACACTGTGAATTAATTTTTTGCTACCTCTTTTTGCTTTGGTAGGCCATTTATAAAATCTGAAATAGGCATTGCTTATTTTTTACTTCATTTGCTAAAAAAATCTTGAAATATGAATACAGATGGTCCCCGACTTACGATGATTTGGCTTACGATTTCTTACTTTATAATGGTGTGAAAGGGATACACATTCAGTAGAAACCATACTTTGAAGTTTGATCTTTCCTCAGGCTAGCAGTGTGTGGTATGATCCTCTCTTGTGATGCTGGGCGGTAGCAGCGATCTGAAGCTCCAGCCAGCCAGGAGATCGCAAGGGTTAACAACAGATACACTTCCCACCACTCTGGACCCACACAGCCGTTCTGTTTTTCACTTTCAGTACAGCATTCAGTAAATTACATGAGATATCCAACACTTCATTATAAAGTAGGCTTTTTGTGAGAAGAATTTGCCCAACTGTAGGCTAGTGTAAATGTTCTGAGCCTGTTTTAGATAGGCAAGGCTAATTAATGATATTCAATAGGTTAGGTGTAAAGATTTTATTTTTATTTATTTATTTATTTATTTGACAGACAGAGATCACAAGTAGGCAGAGAAGCAGGCAGAGAGAGAAGAAGGAAAGCGGGCTCCCTGCTGAGCAGAGAGCCTGATTCGGGGCTTGATCCCAGGACCCTGACTGAGATCATGACCTGAGCCGAAGGCAGAGGCTTTAACCCACTGAGCCACCCAGGTACCCCAGGTTAGGTGTATTCAAATACATTTTTTACTTATGATACTTTCTTTTTTAATTAATTAATTTATTTTAGAGAGAGAGAGAGAGAGAGTACCTACACGAGTGAGAAGGAGGGGAAGAGGGAGAGGAAGACACTTCCTCCACTGAGCATGGAACCCTACTTAGGGCTTGATCCCCAGGACCCCGAGATCATGACCTGAGCCAAAAATCAAGAGCTGGCTGCCTAACTGACTGAGCCACCCAGGCATGCCTGATTTATGATACTCTCAAATTACAATGGGGTTCTGGGGACACAACCCCATTGTAAGTCGAAAACTGTTCTTTAAGATTAACAGAATGGAAGAGGCATTATTCTTCAGTACTCCTGATTTAAAGTTGGTTCTTGAAGACAAATACAACTTTTATTCTGATTAAAGGGAACCTCTTTCATTTTGAAATCAGAGTCCACAAATATATCTTCTTAGCACAATTAAAAAGTCTTACTCTAGATACCCTGCCTCCTTTTATTTTTCCAGTGAGAGTGTTTTAAAAATTTTGTATGCCTTTTGACCACCACTGGTTTTACCAGTGGCCAGATTTTTCACATTAATGTTATCTGCCTGGCCTCTAAGACAATTGAATTTGTAAAGGCTAGAGACACACAACTAAGCCTTTCTCCCAGCTAGGATGCTCCTCACCTGAGATACTATGAAGTGAAAAGGGGCAGTAGAGAGTTGAACTCTTATCAGATGGAATTTTGAACTACTTAAAAAATATACAATTTTACAGAAGAGAGAAAACAAACTCAGTTTCTAGGCTAACCTGTTTCTGATCATCACTATTAGGAACACTCAATAGCACAACATCCACTTTTCCATCCCTAACATGGCCCTTCTCCAAATTTCTCAGTGTCATAGGAGCCATCATTGTTTGTGCTGACTCCCCATCTTCTACTCCTCCCTCAGACTAATGGTCTAACAGAAAAGAGTGTCTCACTGGATGTCCAGATTCAACTGCCAACTCAGCACATAGTTTAGCTAAGGGGAAGAATGAAGGGGTGAATCTACCTGATGATTATGCTAGAGTGAAATTCCCCTCAATTTTTGTTTTCATTTTTAACCTTTAAAAGTTGACTCATTCATTGTGAAAACAGTAAGAAATAATGTTAACACTGTTTAATTTTATATATTTATTCCATCTTGTCCCAGAAATGACTAAGGGCAACTATGCGAGCCACATAAATTACAATTTAAAAAAAAATGTTTCTGCGTGTTCCTAATGGGGGAAGAAGAGAGAGCACTAATTTTGATTGTTTGGCAGACATTTTATAGAGAAAATGTTTAAGAAGTTTTCAAGGCCAGTCAACTTGTATGTTCTTTGACTTTTGTTTTAAATTTTTTCAAAAAAGTTTCTGGGTCGTTTTTCTTTCAGGAAAGGGTGGAAGGGAGGGAGAGCGGGAAGGAAGGAAGGGAGGAAGGAAGGAAGGGAGGTGGGAAGGAGGGAGGGAGGGAGGAGAAGGAAAGGAAGGCAGGCTAAAAAAATAACTTTTGCTCCAAATATTAAATGTCTTAGATTCTTTCCCAACCTCTATAACTAAATAGCTATTTAAATAATCAATCACTTGTATACTTATTTTCTGATCAGAGTCATAGACTACAGGAACATTCTAGGGGAGAATTTTCTTAATCTTTTTTCTGGGAAAGAAGTTTTTTATCCTTTTAGGAAATTTTTCCCTCCTCCTGGGTTGAGAATGTTAAACTTGATAGGTGTTTTTCACCCAAATCTCACAGCTTGGATTAAAGTCTCAACATACTGCATTCTACCCTTTAAATTTTATAAAGCCCTCTCAAATGCTTTCTTTCAACTTCTAAACAACCTGCAATAAGGTGGGGGAGCCAATATTATTTGTATTTTTTGTAGATTAGGGAACTGAGGCAAAAAGAAACAAAAGTAACTTCTCTGAGATCATATGGCTTCTTGGTGCAAAGTCAAGGTTGGAATACAAATCAGCTTGGTCCTAGGCCTAAACTTTTGAGACACGTAAACATGTGTATATATGTGTCAGGTATCACTGGGACCCCACCACCATGCTGCCTCTGAGTTTTCTCCTTGGTTAAATTTTTGTTTGTTATTCTTTGAAACCCTCAAGTGAATAGTGTTATAAGCAATAGAACTATCCTCTTTTTCATAAAGTGTCAAAAAACAAGAGGTGGGGGCATAGGTAATATTTGCACCATTCTGCTGACAATGGTGTATACTGGCTCCGTGCTTTGAGAGGAATTTAAACTGTAAAACATAGTTTAAAAAAGTTGTTCAAAATGTGGATGCCAGTGACCATCCAAAGCCATGATCCTAGGCTCTGGTCCATAGCTCTTGCTCTTAGCGAGACCATGTGAGTGACAAAGGGATATATGCGAGATAGTTACAGAATGTTTTTTTTTAATTACTTTCCTTTGAGCCTTCGAGGTGATAATGTTTAATATTCACGAAAATTGAAAATAAAAAGGGGAAGCAAACACGGCAGCCCAGTGTGATTGGTAGAGTAATTGTGGGCATGGCCGCAGGATGATAGCGGCTTCTATTTAATCAATGTTGACAAGGCTGGGGAGAGCTGGGCAGGTCCCAAGAGATAATGTTTTACTCGGAAATCCACTCAACCTAATTTCAGTAATGTAGGGCTGTGGAGGGGCCTGGCGCCGAGCCAGTAAACAGGGCCATTAGAGCTGAGGGTAGGCCATGGCAGCTGGGAACACCGCCATCCCTCTAGCAACTCTGCAGCCTGCAGCCGGCCGCCGACTGAGCACACGAGCAGCGGCTGCTGCATATGCTCCTGCCCTTTGCTCACCAACAGAACGCAGATGTGCTACTCGCACCCTTTGAGGAATGAATGGGCTGCTAAAGTCAAGAGTGTCTTCTAGCCTGAATTTCGATAAAGATCAGAAAACCAGTTTGGCATGTCTTTCAAGGACTACTGTGACATCATCCACGTGGGTCCCCCTTACTCTTTTAAGGCCACCACCACACTGTTTCAAGTGCATACAGAAATGACTTCCCTCTTTCTTGCTGTTTTTTTTTTAAGATTTTATTTATTTACTTGACAGATAGAGATCACAAGTAGGCAGAGAGGCAGGCAGAGAGAGAGGAGGAAGCAGGCTCCCTGCTGAGCAGAGAGCTCGATGCAGGTCTCGATCCTAGGACCCTGGGATCGTGACCAGAGCCGAAGGCAGAGATTTTAACCCACTGAGCCACCCAGGCGCCTCTCTTTCTTGCTGTTTTAATGTGGTCTTGATCTTTCCCAGGAATGGAGGTTATGGATCAAGAATGTGAAAACTGTCAGGGTTTTCCATATTTTGAAACTTAGGTGATTTATTAAAAAATACTTGACTTTGCAAATCCAGGAGAAATTATGCCCCTTTGGGCTGAGTTCTTCTTGTCCAGTTACAACTTTCTTCTTTACCACTCCTTCTGCAACAAACGATACATATGAGAGTAATTACTGTCATGGAAATA